>PVIC010000317.1:54755-74582 GCA_004025085.1 Thryonomys swinderianus | reverse complement strand
TGGCCTGTGGTAGGTACCCCACAAATAATGATTTACTTGTAAAATCACTAAAGACGTGTATTGTAGTAGTCAGAGTTTGCAATGGAATAGATTGAATATAGAATACATAATTTATAGGATTTTTTTTTTTTTTGCTTTTTTTGGAGACAGGGTCTTGCTTTGTAGTTCAGGCTGGCCCTGAGCTCACTATGGTGCCCAGGCAAGCCGCCGTGAACTCAGCAATCCTCCTGTCTCTGCCTCCCGAGTGCTGGGATTACAGGCGTGAGCCACCATGCCCAGCATTATATGTGGTAACCGGGGATCGAACTCAGGTCCTTACGCTTGCGAAGCAGGCGCCAGAACCACTGAGCTAACCCTCCGGCCCTATAGGATTATTTTATACTATCCACCCGAAAAGTCAAATGCAGAGGGATGTAAGAGATCTGTCCATGTGTTAGAGGCCCCAGGAATCCCGCCGAGGGCCTGAATCTATAGCAGTGTGTTCTATGAGTCCAGCCAAAGGACAGAGCCCACAGCAATGTCTCATGCAAGTTTGGATCAAGGACCTGTGCTGGGAAGTCCCAAAGGCCAGGGGTGGAAATTAGAAAGTCTGCCCCAGCAAAGTGAAGGAGCTGCACCCGAAGACTCAGGGATCTGCACTGGAGCCAGGAAGTGGTGCTCGTGGTGATGACCAGAGCTCCCCTCTTCAGCTGACAACAACCCTTGGCGGGGTCTTCTCGCAAAATGCAGAGACAATGACTCCACTCAGCTGTTCCCACTTAAGTTGACTTCAGGTGATGCACCATGGGTATGGATCTACCGGTGAATAAAGATCAATGGATGAATGGGAAAGAAGGCTATGCAGGCTGTGAGAGCAGGAAATGACACATCTTCCTTCGTATTGTAATTAATTTATTGGCTCTTTCCATCTTAGAAATCACAGACTACTTGGAGAGATGGTATCTCTATAATTTCTGAACCCATGGCACAGCTCAGAAGAACAAGAAGAAAGGCCACCCAAATTTAATTCAGGTTTATAACATTTAATTGGTGATTACAAAACTAAGGCATTTTCCTAGGGAAACCCAGTTTCCTGGCATAGAAGCATAATAGAGCTGTCCTTGGCTTTACTCCTTAATGGTCCTAAGTTCCTCATACATTCTTCCTCCCAGGCCTCCCAAAGGTTAGAGGGCACTTTCTCCCACACCTTGTAGGAGTCAAGTTGGCTGTCAGCATCAGAAGCCCTGAGTGGAGCCTGTTATTATTACTTTATTTTCAAATATTTATGAAATATTTATGAGGCTCTGAAAAAGAATGTGTCCCTGGACTCTCTCATAAGGCTCTAATTCTTAAGTCTTGAGAGAGAGAGTGACTCTCGATGTGAAAACTCTTCTCCACGAGCAGCCAGCTCTTGTGACCACTGACTCAGACCCCACACAGCATTTCCTGCCCCCAAGAACTCCAGTTTGAAAGATATTTCCCTGAAAACTATGTGGCTCCTGCAACACTGGGCTGGCTGGTCCCTTCCTGGGCAAATGTGGAAACTCCCTGATCTCTGCTGAAGGGAGGAGCTGGGCCAAGATATCCTGGGCATGAGTGTCCCATGCTAGGGCCCCTGAAGACATTGGTATGTCCTTACCCCATGGGTCTGTGCTCACTTCCAGTTCTGGGGATGCAGAGAATCAAGCCAGCTCATCAGTAAAGGATCCACTACCTAGACTCTCAGAGTGTCTCAATGTGGAGAAGGTGGCCACCACCCAGCCCTTCACGCTCTAGTAAGGACCACCAACTATTGAGCAAGTTAGGCAGACATTACTGTCTTCACTGAGAGGTGTGGAGGCAGAAGTCAAGGCTGCCCTGCTCTTTCCAGGAATTTGCAGAAGAACCCACCCTCCCTCCAAAGCCCCAGGTCCTTGGGTTCCCACACTCTGTGCCAGTCTCACTGTGCCTGGCATCATTTTGGCTGCTGCCATATCCTGGTGAGCAAGAGAGAGACAGACCCTGCCTTTTAGAAGTTCAGCATTCATGCAAAGAGAAGAAGAGCAAATCATCTCACAAACAAATGGTGTCAAAATACTCTCAGTTCAGTAATGACTTATGAAAAGGGCATTGATTGCATCCGAGTTCAAACATAACCTTGAGTTGAAATCTAAAAGACAACTGGGAAACTAGCAAGGAGAATAAACCAACTTCTCATTGAAGGAACAAGACAGAGGAAGACCTTGAGTCTGAGGAGAGCACAGCCCTTTGTGGGAAAGGAAGACCAGTGTGGCCACTGGGGAGGGAGATAGAGGGAGCCTCTCAACGACAGTCCAAGGCCGGACCATTGGTCTTTGTGGTTTTGGTCTCTAGCCCATCAGAAGGACATTGAAAGTTTTCAGACATGGAGCAATATGAACAGATATGCAACTTGAAAAGCCCCATAGGTTGCTTTCTAGAAACAGACTGGAGAAGGCAAGGAGGAGCTAGTGTGGTAGAGAGAGCAGTGAGCCACTCAGATCCACCTCCTGTCCGCCAGCCCTTGTGGCCCACCAGCGGGAGAGCCAGAGACCTCAGTTCTCCTGCAGGTGACTTAGGGAGGGGCTTTTGAGAGCCTCAAAAGGGAGGAGGCCGGGGTCACAGGGAGGTCTATCCTGGGCCTCACCCTGCATGGAGCCCCAGGTGTCCTATGAACCAAAACATGTCAACCTCTGGGCTGCATTTTCTTTTTCTGCTTTTCCTTGCACTAGTTTTCTCAAATTTCTCCAAAGTCCATGTATTAATTTTATATTAATAGATGTTCTATAAACATAAAACAAATTTTAGAAAAGAAAGGAAAGAGGAAATATGGGAGGAGAGAGCTGAGTTTCTCCTGAGTGTATCAGGAGGAAAGAAACAGCTCAGTGTGAAAAAGACAAGCGCATCCAAGAGAATCAGAATGAAGATGGGCTGATGCAAGTCAATGAAATAAAAAGAGCAAGGAAGAAGAGGCAAAGAAAAACCTGGAGGTGGCTAGAAACTACCTGCCCAAAACTCATACCTGTTGAGGACAAGAAATGCCCTCAGGAAACTCCTCACTCAGCAGATGTGGAGACACATGGCTCTTGGGTGAAATCTGGGACCTGTAGGAAGTGAGCTGGCCCAAGAGGACCAGCAACTGCAGGTGGGAAAGGTGCAGAGAAGGATCCAGGTTTAGAGCCAGCACCATCACTGGCCAACCGAGTAGATACACAGCAAAGGGTTCCATGTCCATGGCTGTAATGAACACCACCATTCCCACACCGGGGCTCTCCCAACACACCCAACAGCTAGTACCTGGCACCTGGCGCCTGGCACCTGGCACAGTAGGACACAGTGCTGACTTCCAGTCCTGATCCTGGAGGAAACTTTCTCTCCACAGGAGCCCCCATGTCTCACCATGTTACCCTCAGACAGGTCAGAGAAGGTTCAAATCCAGAGCAGACATAAAATAGAGTCAACAAAAAAAGGGTATGGTTCAAGCCCTTCTCTCTGTCTCCCTCCTTTTCTCTGTGTCTCTCTCTTGTCTGTCTCTGTCTCTAATCCTCTATTTCACATGGCATGCATGGGTGCCCACACACACACACACACACGCACACATATACACTCACACTCTCAGTGAACTGTGGGGCTCTCCATCTGCAGAGTTAATGGACCATCTCACTGGGTCTACAGGGAGCTGTCCCCTCAGAGGGGGAGGGACAAGCCAAGAAGACTGCCAGCCTGTCACGTTGGCCTCATTCGCCCTTCATATGCTAAGAGGCTCCACATCCAAAGCCCAGCTCAGTCCAGGCCGCCGTGACTGTCGTCAGTCTGTCCTTCTGACTGCAAACCTCAGATCCGGTCATATCTTAGTGCCTGGCTGAGGAGTCTCTTCACAGTCCTGGTGGTTCCCAGGCCTATAGACAGAAGCTCTCTATGTCAAAGGTCTCAGAGGGCAATGTTCTGTGTGAGGGACATTCAGCATGAAAGATGGTTCTGGGGTCACAGTGTCATGAAGACTGTCCCTCTCATTATCTCATAAATCTATGGTAGTTTAGCTTGGAAAGACTCCTAGTCCTGTATCAGTGCAATAGAACCAAGAAAACCTGAGCATCCACTGGTGAGCTTGGAGTTGTTGAACAAATCACTCCCTCAGGTCTGTTTCCTCCAGACCATAAAATAGAGAGTTTGACACAGTAAGCATTTCCCAGTATGTGTTCCCATGTTTGTCCCATGTCAGGATTCTGTGGAAAGATAAAATGGGTTGTTCTACAATAAAGTAGTCTAGGAAGCAGAGCAACTTTCTCTCTCTCTTTCTCTTTCTTTTTCTCTCTCCCCCCTCCCTCTCTCTTTCTCCCCCTCTCTCTTTCTCTTTCTTTCTCCCTCTCTTTCTGTCTCTCTATCTCTGTCTGTATCTCTGTCTGTATCTGTCTCTGTCTGTCTGTCTGTCTGTATCTGTCTCTCTCTCAAACTACCTGATATTAGTTTGCTTCTCTTTGTTGAGTCTCTGTTACTTAACACGTTTTAGGATTAGAGTCCAGCCTTGGCCTCTATCCTAAATCTATCCCAAAATCTAGTGATGTCCCTCTAGTCTGTACACTATGCGTTCTTTAAAGCCATTTCCTGTTCAGGAAAAAAAAAATAAAAGAACAGCTCACAGCCAGCATTCATTCCATTTTATATAAACACACTCTCTGAGGCTAAAGCACATCGGATGAGTTATGTAAATACCACTACTAGAAATAGAATGTTATAAATAGAATAATGTCCTTTGTTTCCAAAGACTATTGATATACTACAGCAGTGGGAAAATGATTATAAGACAGAGACATTTCATGGCAAACTTTGGGGTAAGGTTAGTACTGTGAGCTAGGAATTATCTCCAGGATAAATCCCGTAGCCACAGCACTGGTAGCAAAAATTCTCAGGGCAAATGGCAACTGAGTTAAATGATATAAACATAATGTAACTCAGGACAAGAAAAATAGAAAGTGCTTCTAGATCCTGGGGTATTTAGTCCCTAGGGCATCTCATTTCCCAGGATTCCCTGTCTTCAGCATGTCTCACATTTTGCATTAAGCATGTACAGTGCTACCTGTAACAGACGACACATTCCCTTCCCTTCTTCCCCAGTCTACACTTCTTATCCTTTAAGACCAAACACCAGCAGCCTGATCTAGGTCCCACATAAGTTTCTAAAGCTGAGTTTCCCTTCATTGCGATGGTGTTCTCCATCATTCGAGCACTCTTCACACTACATTCCAATTGCCTCTTCATTCGCCTGTTTCCTTCTCCAAATTATGAGTCCTTAGATCACATCACAAACTTTTTAAGTATTGTGTATCACCTGTGTGCCTGACTTTAATATACTTTATATTTACTTAAACACTATAATACACTAAACAACAACTCAATAGGCCTATTTAGTCTTTACAAGCCTGAAGCAGAAACTGTCCCTACATTTGTTATGGTTTACGCCTCAGTATGCCCAGGACCCGCCTGTATTCACAGGTGGGGCTTCTGGAGGGTGAGTGGATTAGGGGATGTTACAGCTGAGTTTCTGAGCCAAAATAAACCTCTCCTTTAAACTGTGGCTGTCAGATATCAGGTCTGAATGGTGAGAAAGTGAGACACGCCTGCTTTATAGACATGGAGCGTGGGGCTCAGTAATGGGTAATGATGTAGCCTATGTGCAATTAATAGCAAGGGTAGGGCTGCCATTGGCACCCAGGCAGTTGGACCCGGAACCTTAACTCTGACCACTGTATTATGTTACCAAAGGCACTGAGGACATGCTCAGCATCTTTACAAAGAAAAATAGCCAAAGCTTTACTAAACAAACCCTCTTAAGAGGGCTGCTTCTCTGATTTTCCATATTCTGAATCCTGTTAACCTTTTAAACTCTTCATAAAATTCCCTAAATCTGTCTAAAAATCTATTTAAAACTCTATCCAAAAAAAGTCTCTAAAATAGGTATCCTTTAAAGCCAAGGAACTGTGGATCCCAATCGATGAGTGAATTCAGTGAAGGAAGGACCTAATCTTTGGAATAAGAGCTGTGTATAATATATATTTTGTTGATACTTTAAGGTCTTTACCAAGGTGTAGTTCTGTGCTGTGTACTAAATGCTTTTATCTCCATAAGATCCCTATGGTAAAGCCCTGTCTTACTTCATTTGTATGGCAATACAACAACATACCCAAACTAGATAAGGTATACAGAACAGAAATTTCATTCCCACAGTTCTGAAGGCTGCAAGTCCAAGACCAAGGTGAATTGGGTTCAGTATCTTGGGAGGGAGGGTTCTCTGTTTCCAAGATGGTACCTTGAGCACTTTATCCTCATGGAGTGGAAGAGGCAGAAAAGTGAAGGGGCTTGCTAGTAACCTCCAGCTCTTTTTATAAGAAGACAAATCCTTTTGTGACAGAACCTTCTTGCTCTTTGCTACCAAAGTCCCTACTTCATTATACTACTGTATCAACAATTATACTTCAGCATGAATTTTGGAGATAGGCAAACATTCAACACACAGCAAGTCATGACCTGAGCATGATGGTCTTTGGAAGTGAGAACCACAGGAGCCAATTGGGTCTGAGGCATGGAGATAAAGCCCCCATCCCTTAGGAAAGGGAGATGATGGAATTCACTCTCTCTACTCTGTCAAGACACAGCAAGAGACCAGCTGTATATAAAACCAAAGAAGTTCTCACCACAAACCTGACCAAGCTGGCATGCTGATCCTGGGCTTCTGGATTCCAGAACTCTAAGAAATAAATGCTGTGTAAGGATCTGATCAATGGAATTATTTTACAGTGACCCTAACAGATTAAAATACTTATGTAATAACAATTATTGAATTAAACACTTAAAGTGGGTAAATTAGGTAGTGCAAACTTTATATGCATTGATACTACATTCTTTCTATCAAACCATGATGGCAAGGGTTTGGATACCAAAGCCAAGCTCTTTCTCAATAAAGAACTGGTAAGAAACTCAAGCCAGCATGGTGTAGATATCCCTGCTCTGGTGTGGAGAGCCCTCTCTCAGTCAAGATAATGCCAAGACTCTCTTTCCTTGGTTAGGTCTCCCTCATGCCTCTCTTGGAGTTGGCCATGAGCTACTGTCACCAGTCTCCTCATGCACAGCCTTCTCATGAGCTGAAAACTCTTGAAGGAGGATATTTCTTTTATGTCTTAGGTACTTAATAATGAAGAAAACAAGACACATGCTAATCTGAAGAAAACAGAGTTTGAAATGTGGTGGTCCAAATTTACCTTCCACACCCATGCCTTGAAACTATGTGACCACAGAAATCACTTTCTGACTCTAACTGACTTATTCAGTCTGTATAATGGGAATACTACTTGCTACCACCTGGCTATGACCATAACCATCTACATGGCATTTACTGAATGAAAGGGTAAAGAGTTCAAAGAAAATCAAGGGCTTTGTACTCCTTTAAACCTCTCATGCCTACATTTTAAGGGATAAAATTTCCAACAAAAGCCTTTTTCTCCAGTCTCTAAGAAGCCATTGTTCCTGAACTACTTGCTTTTATCACCTGGACTGCAAATACCAAGGCCTGTTTTGCTCAGATGAAAGAGTGATTTGAGAACCATTTATTGAAATACATTTTCTCAGCATCGCAATCACAGAAATACCTGGGCTAAATGGCTCAGTACTGATCCACTGTGAAAATGTGTGTAGTGTTCAATTACCCTTAGAATTGTTCATATCTTACCTGTGGAGCCCCAGCATCTAATCACGGGACAATAGGCTACAGCTGGAAAATTGTTCAGTGCTTCTAAGAAAAGTTCACCAAGAAACCACGGGCTACTGGTTCTTGGTGGAAAGTGAGTTATCATTCACTTCCCATGTATGCATCTTCCTTTTCTAACACTGATGTTGCTAACTTCTTCTGGAGGACAAAATAATAGTGAACCTGACATTGGTTTAGGAAATCTAAGAACAGAATGAAGTTCAGAACTAGAGATTCCAGCAGCTAACACAGTTCTTACCTGCCCCGGGTGGAGTCAGACAGGGGTCACATTTCTGGCAACAACTCTATCAAGATTATGTCTCAAATCAAAGAAGAACCAACAGAGCCCACAACGGAAAGGTCTCCATGGTACTTACCTTTCTCAGGCTGAGTTGAAAAATCTATTCCTGTAAACATTTAGTGCTATCAACTCTCATGCCAGTAAGTGTGCTGGGAGCTGGGAAGTAGAAGCCAACAGAGAAACATCCCAGCCTGTGCAGGGATCCTTCCATCCTCCGGGAGCACAGAGAGGACAGCAAGCCAGAAGTTAAGAGTGTAACACAGCAACAGTTACAAGAGACCATTAGGAGAGCCAGGGCCATCGACTGGGGACGGGGAGCAGAGTCCACTGAAGAAGTGTGAGGAGCCGCGGCCTGGGCAGTGGAATCCCAGGTGTGCGGGGCTGTGTGCCGCAGGAGAGTGAAGGGTACCTTTATGTTGAAATTTAAGGGAGGACCCTTTTGCAGCAAGGCTAGAGAGAGCCTCCCTGAACTCATCAGATAAAGTCCACACCAGTCATTGGCCAGCCAAGGCAGGCCCTCTGGGAGGTGATTGGTGATGGGTGGATCTTTGTCATTTCCGTTCTGAGGACAGGGATATGGTGGTTGTCAAAACACTGCTGGGAAGGATTGTGGCACTAGTCCCAAAGGAAGGGAAAGACCCCTAGTGAAGGAGAGAGGCTCAGGATGGAAGTGGTTATACCTGCTGACCAATGGAGGGACCTGGGGTTCTACTGCTCAGGGCTGGACTTCAGCTTTCTCATTTTCACACTGAGTCCTGAAGGGGCTGAGGAAAACGGAAATAGGTGTGCAACAAGATTCATGTGTCCAAAACTGCAGCTTCAAGACTCAAAAGTTACTCAAGTCTTCCCTCTTTCCTCCCAGGAAATTCCCTCCCAACAAAATCTGAGAAGCCTTTGTACAATAATGTCTTTAAAGTCTCCGTTAAACCCTTCTCAGGTCTCTTTCACTGGCCCATCCTGAACATTCTTTTCCACCATGACAGCCAGGGGACTCACAAACTTATTTACAAAAAGGATCAGTTAAGTTCTGTGTTTAAGTCTGGGGGACCCCCAAGCCCCATCCAGTGACTTTCTCTTTGCACCAAGGCTCTCTCCCTTGGCCATGAAGACCAGGCAAAAGAGAAGACTGTTCTAGCAACAGAACATCCTTTTAAGAGATGCAAACCCAGTTCGTTGTTGCATCTCCCTCCTTTGGTGCTACTGAGAATTTCCTCGGGGAACGTGGACACAGAGCGTAGGGGACGCATCCTGGGCCTCGAGCCGCACAGCCAGAAGTCTGGCCTGTAGTTGCCCCTATCAACCTGGGTCCAGAGCAGGGCATTTCCGGTCCCCAACCTCAGTTTCTTCATCTGCAGATGAAAATTAAAAAGCAGCTCTACCAGTGGGGGAGTACTTGAGATGCTCCAGGGATGTCACGTGATCCTCCATGCTGAATACACTTCCTCCTCATTACTGTGGCTTCTGAGAACCACAGAGATCTAGTCCAACCCGCTCACCTGGGAAAAGCCCCTTTTCCTTTCTTTCTCTGTCTCTCCAGCCCCTCGCTAGGGTCCCCTGCAGAAATGCAGCTAATTCTAATAGCTGGTTAATGGGGTTCTTGTCACACAGAGAGCCGCTGAGGTGCTGAGAGAGGTGTGGTAGCTCATTACATTTAATTTTACTTCCAGCGAGGTATCGGCCACATCGTTATTACCAAAACACAATTCCAGAGACTCCCTCTGTCTTCCACTGATGTCTGTGCCTGGCAACAGATCAAGGAGTCTGGCTGACTTAAAAGCACAAAGCTCCTGAAACCAGTGAGTTTATTTTCCTAGCAGGTGATTGCTATGCTTAACTCTAATTTAGCATGAAAAGACTCCTGCGATTGCCTTCGGAGATGACTGGGCAGTGTGAGCATGGATTACAGCTCTCAGTCCCAGGGAGCTCACCTGCCTGCTGTGGGGACCAACCGACTAACTGATCTCAAGTTTCAACTGGGGGAAGCAGCCAGGTGTGTGGAACATAGTGGTGCCCGCAGTTTCTCGGTAGGAAAAGACAGCAGAGACATTTATCCATGATGCGTCAAAGCTAAAGGTTAAACCTGCTCAAACAGAAACTGATGCAGGACTTAGAATTCACCAGTTTCTAAGTATACAAGCCAATGATTTTTTTTTAGTAAATTTACCAAAGTGTGTAGTCATGGCTATAAGTCAGTTTTAGAGCAATTCCATCACCCCCATTCAATACCTTATGCCCATTTTCTGTTAATTCCTGTCCTCCAACCCCCTTCTACTCCCATTGGTGGTGGAAATAGACCACCAATCTATTTCTTGTCTCTATAGATTGCCCTTTCCTGGACATGTCACATAAATGAAATCATACAATATGGGGCCCTCTGTGTCTGGTATAAGGTTTTTGAGTTTTTTCAATGTTCTAGCATGTGTAACAAGAGTTTGTTGATTTTTATTGCTACGTATTCATTACCATGAGTGTACCCCAGTTGGTCTATCTCTAACTGATGGGCTTTTAAGTTGTTTTCTACTTGGGGATCTTACAAATAATAGTGCTAGTAACCTTCACACACACACACACACATCTTTGTATAGACACATTTGCATTTCTCCTGGGTGGACTTAAGAACAGGGTTTCTGAGCTGTGTTATAAATTCGTGTTTCACTTTTTAAGAAACTGTCTCTAGAATCTTGATCCCTGATCCTCATGTTTCCCTTTGCTCCCTGACTAGAAGGTCAGTGATTCTGCTATGAGGAGCATTCCCTGCTCATGCCTCTCCCAACAGCCCCAGAGGGAAGGCAAAACAGGAGCTGGCCTTCCTCTCCTATTCACACAAGTCCTAGAACTCAAGGGCTTGAGCCCCAGAGTGACAGTGTCAGAGAAGTGAGAAAGCCTCCTCTCCTGGATTTTACTCTTCTGGCATTATACGGTGCATGGAAAACAAAACTGTATAGAGCAACCAGTGCTCAAACCATGAGCTTTGAAACATTTCCTTGGCTCATGAATCACTAATCAAAGCCTTTATTTTTAATGCTTAGAGCAAAGATTAACTATTACCTAATTACAGTTTAATTTACCAGGCAGTTTGGGTCCTTGCTAAATACCTAACACGGAAAAAGATGGAAGCAAAAAGTTCAAATGAGCAGCTGGTGGACCCGCTAGTGAGAGATCTGTATCTTACAGTGATGCATTGTGCTGTAGTTTAGAAAAGGAATTCAGATCTTTCCTCCTGCCTTGTGCTCACGTTAGTTCTGCTGACCAAAATTCTTACAGGGAGAAATGGGAAAGTGCAACTGGACATGAATCTGCCCTGGGCTGACAGATGCTCCAGCTATAAACAGTAGATGCTGGGAGATGAAACTGGAATAGAACAAAATGCCATGAAAACTCACACATTAGGGAAGGGGTTGGGAGGCCCCTAATTCACATATACTTGGAGATGAGGGAGGAGAAGACCCACTATGGAATTTTGTCCCTCTTGTGATCCCATAAATGAAGGTAAAACAGAATTGCTTCCAGTCCCACAGTTCATGCACTAAACATCATTATTGTTCCCACTTTAGAGATGAGAAGTAAAGCCATTACCCCTGACCAGAAACCCCAGATCTGGTCCTGGCCGCTGAACCATGAGATCATTGCACACCATTCCCACCCCAGTTCTTCCACCACAGATGCTATAAAATCGTTCCAAGTGGCTTAGCCAGTAGAGAGTGTGAGCAAATTTTCAACTCTCTGGAAAGAGGATATATACATCATATCCCTATACACACATATATATGTGTATCTGCACACAGACACAGACTTTCATACAGATAATAGTGGGCCACCTGTAAATAATAGTGAAATATATAGTAGTCCTCACTGTCAGTTCCTATAATCAATTGATCCTCACAGAATGGTTTCATTGATTTTTACTAAACTCATATCCTTAGCAGACGTATGGTTGCGATTGACCAATTAGAACAGATAATTCTGACCAACATTTCTTTTCCAATGTAAAGAAAAGGGATAATTTCTTTATGGTAATAGGTTTAAGAAAAGTGACATGACAAAGACCTATCCCAGAACTTCTTTGCATGTTCATCTGGGATATAAGCAAATCCTATACTAAACAGAATAGCTTTGAATACTGGAAAGCTATGTCTTTGACTTTTCTGACATTCACAATACTATAACTACAAACAAGGCATGTTTTTAAATGAAGTTCCCTTAGTTCATGTCTCATCTATACTTTCTTATAATCAAATGCTGATTTGCAGCATTGGTCATTTCAGTGATGTAAACAGCCCCTGCGATGGCCAACGTTAAGCTACCAGTACGAGGCCACAAAATCCAGGTTTGGGAAGAGATGTAGAGCAGCACACAGGTACCACATCTGTGGCCTCCACACCATCGTGACTCCAAATCAGTACAATGATTGAAACATTCATGTTGTGCATTAATTACCTCTGCTTTTAACCCAACTTCTGTAACTCCAGTTTTATGCAAATTACTTTTTAAAGAATGTTTTAACTCTCGATGTGCAAAGTTCCTGAGACTTCCATGAGAAGTCAGCTCTGCTGTGCCAGCGCAGGGAGCCAGCTTCCTGGCAAACGGATGCCCAGCGTGCACCCTGCCCTCTCTCCTCCTCCCTGAGCAGATCTGATGGGAAACGCCCCCTTGTGAGCAAGTTTCCATCAGAAGACTTGGGACGTCACTTGAACACTGCCGCGGACTGTGTGGAAGTGGTGAGTCGCTGGATCCTCAGGACTCGAACAACCTGCATCCTCACTTCACAGCTGGGAGGTTAAGGTTTGGAAGGATGAGCACGGAGGAGCCAAGGCTGCCCTGCTCTCTCCCGCCGGGGTGCAGGTCGGCTGGAGGGTGGTGTGAGCACTCCAGCAGGGGCTGGGCCCAGCTCTGTCCCCCTGGGGGCCTAAGCACAGAGGGGTCCACACTCCACGTGAGATAGAACCTTCCCCTCAGACCGTCAAAGACAAAAGCAAGTATGTGAGTAGATAAACCACAAAGACAGCACAGAGGAGAATGTGAAATGTTGGGAGATCAACTTTTTTAAATGATTTCCAGTCATGATAAAGAGATGGGTTATGTAAGTGGGGTTGGGCGACTGGTGTAGGAGGCTGACAGAGTCTCGACTATCATGCCAGCAGAAGACCTCCTCTTTCTGCCCTGCCCAGGTCTTAGCTGGCATCATCTCCTGCGTGGGTTACTACAGTAGTGTTGGAAACGGTCTTTCTGCTTTTACTTTATCCCATCTCAGTTCACTAGCTATTGCCGTAACAAAATGCCTGAGAACAGGTCGTTTATGAAGAAGTGTGTTTACTGTGTGAAGGCTGGAAGCCTAAGCACGTGGCCCTGCCTCTTGTGAGGGCTCCCTTGCTGCCCACAGGATGGTGGGCCTCGCATGCCAAGACAGCGCTAGAGTGCTAGCTCTGGTGTGCTCCTCTCCTTACGAAATCACTGATCCCAACCTGGGATCCCTCCCCACGACCCTTATTAGCCCTAATTATCTCCAGAGACCCCAGCTCTAACCACCAGCAACATGTGCTCGTGGGGATCTTGACTCTGTCAGGTGAATTCCGGGGGAACACACTGCAGTGACAGCAGCCAGCTCAGTCCCGCTGTTCTCCACACGGTCATCAGAGAAGTCCAAAGGAAACGGCGCTGACACCACTGTGTCCCCAGGTCTGGACCCTGCGTAGGCTTCAGAGCCTGAGCCTCCGGCCCCTCAGTGCATACAGCCCCTTCTCCACCCTCCCTGATCCCCAGGGCTCTGGCCCTCCGCTTCCCTGTCTGTCCTGACACTCAGCCAGCTCTCTCCACTCCACCACTTGACCACGCTCCTTGCTGTCTCCCGCCAGGCACTGTTCCCCATAACTAGACTGCTGTACAATGTCTCTGCTCTCACTACCTCGGGGAGGCCCTCCTCGCACAGCCGAGTATCCCCAGCTGCCTGCCAGCCCACCCCAGCACGCCCACCCTCCACCTGTCCTCACAGAGGATGTGTTGCATATCCTGCAACAAGCCCTGCGCACCCCTGATTCATTCTCTTACTGCTGTTATCGGCCCTCTCTGTTCCGTGGACTGAGGTCCTTTTCTGCTTTGCTCATGGGGAAGAGGTGTCTCTGTTCTTTCACAGATGTATTCCTGAGTGCCGCACACAATTCTTGGCCCCCAGTTCACACTAAGAGGTAGGGAAATCATTGAGTTCATTTTGATAAAGAATCTAATCTAAGCATTTAGTGAGGACTTATTCTGTTCCAAACCCTATTCTACGCATCTTACATGCACTCTCATTTAATTCTCACGATATTCTTAAAATACTGTGAAACCTAAACACCCTCCACACCAAACGGTACTACTAAAATATCCCTTAAAAAGCATAGATGGGCAGATCTGTTATGACGATTAGCTGCAGCCCTGCATTTCTGGGTTTGATTATCTCTCGGTAAGTGCTTTAAAACCAGCATCGCCAGATAATATAAGTTAGATCTACTGCAAAGCTTATCATCCTGGGAAAGGAACAGAACTGAAAACTCACCAGATAAGGCTAAGGTGTCAGAGCTGCCGACCGCTCTCCGTTTCTACAGAGTGCAGTGACGCTACAGAAAGACGTGGTCTTTGAGACAGGCAGGTCTTGTATTGGCTCCAGCTCTGGCTCTGACAGCTTTGTAATGGAAGGCGACCTACTTTGCCTCTCCGAACTTCTTTTTCTGCATTTGCTTAGTAGAAATAGGCCTAACCTAGCATGACACCGATACAAATAACTGAGGGGAGTGGTTGATATATACTAAGTAAAACACCAGATAACTCGTAACTTTCAGTCAATTTGTCTGTTGCCTTTGAAATTTATACTTCCTCCTGAGGACTTGAATGTTGGACAGACTTTCCCTTTGTACAGCTCAGCTCCATCCCTTCACACCCATTGGTTGAACTCTGCTTGTGGGTGGGACCCTGTCCCAGGAGCTAGAAATACGAAAAGGCAATAAATGTCATCTTCTCACTGAAAGATGAGGGCAGATTCTATAAGTTTTTAATGCCCCTATGCAGAGAGTAGGGAACAAGACAGTCTGAATGAGAAAGCTGGCACTGAGTGCTCACCCATCTGGGGTCCTCTTCCTCACCGAAGTTAGGGGGAGACGCAGGCGTGATTCACACTGCTTCCTCTGCCCATAGACAGAGTCTGAAAGAGCCAGACTAACCCAGAGACCAGCCACCATTGTGGTGCAGAGTCGGGGCTGAAGAGAGAGAACCACACGAGGGTGCTGAAGTCAAGACCGTGGGAGGCCTGTGCCAAGTCCAGGCAGACCCTGAGCGCGGATGGTGGAAACACCAGATTTTACAACGCGGGGGGCAGGGGTGAGTACAGAGGGCACTCAAGAGTCCCAGAAGGAAGAAGGCGGGAAGCGAGCCCAGTGGGCACTGCGGCTCCTCTTCCCACTGTGCTTCCTTCCCTTGATCGCTGCTCCTTTCTTTATACCTTCTTCATGAAGGAGAGGGAGGGAGGGCTGATTCCCGGGGCAGCTGGAGGCTCCTCCAGAATCCTCTTCTACGCCCTCCCCAACATTCCAGCAGACCACTGAGAAGCTCATATCCCTTTCATTTGGGTTGCTTATTGGTTGTGTATTCACCAGGCACAGATGAAATTTGCCTTTTGCGAAGTCTTTCTTTTTCTTTCTTTTTTAAAAATTCATATAGTGGTTTTTTCATGCTATCGCCAATCACACACCCAGCATCTTTCAGCCACGACCATCTGTAAATTAAATTCCATTATGAACGTGTTTATGGACCTATAGAAAGGTAATTCACTGCTGTTATTGTATTTTCCCACTGTATACGTTGATGGTCTAGTAGAAACTACATCCCCTGACAGTCAAGACAGAGGAAAGGAAGGGGAACGCATTTGAGAAGATGAGCTATTAGCGTTCTGCTTGTCTTGCTTCATTTATTTCCTTCCTTTGAATCAAAATTCAGAGCAAAAAATGGGAGGGAAAGAGGAAGCTTTCTGGGGTTTGTTGAAGCCTGGACATAATAGATTCAGGGTTACTTTCTTTTTTTCTAAATTAGATTTTCCTGTTTAGTCTTTCTTTCGCATCTCAAGAAGATTACAAAGAAAATGAGGTGCATTTGTTTTAAAGACACACAAGAAGGTTTAATTAGAAGACAATTACCAGGGAAATCAAGGGCAAATGAAAGTGCTGCCCACATGGAACAGGTAGATGAGGTGGAACCTTCTCTGTCAGTATCTTCTTAGCGGGCACAGGTCATTTCAGTTCTCTGAGCCTCATTTTCCTCATTTATAAAATCAGCAGGTTCAAGCACGTGATAGCTGGTTTTCCTCCCAGTCTCACTCTATGGCAGTCACTGGCACCACTGCTCTGCAGAAGAGAAGAGATGTATTCCGATGCCACCATCCACTCTTTAGAGCTGGTCTGGTCCAGAAGAGTCTGGATCTCTTTCCTATCTTCATAAAGGAGAATCAGCTACACCTTGAGTGATCCTGGCCCCTGTCCATGGAATTTCCTATATATAAGATATTTCATCTTCCACCATTCTGGAGAGAGACAGGTGGCCCTAATGTCAGGACATTGGGAGTCTCAGTGGGAGATATGTGGACCAATGTGGCTGTGCAGGGGGAAACCCCTCAAAACTGTGGGCCGGTCCATTTCAACAGAGAACCTCCTTTAAGTGAGAAGAAGCTGGTGGTAATGGGGGATGGCCCATGGAACCCCAAGAGCCTCAAGGAGGCTTAGAAAGGGGCAGCATCTTGAGCAAGAAAGAGCTCCTGGAAGATACAAATCTGTTAGGTAGTTGCCAAGATGTGGACAAAAGCAAACCCAGGTCCCTGCTAGATAAACTGTCCCAAGGCAGCCTTTGCCCCTTGTCTGCCTATGCCACAGGCTCATTATGATTGATGTCTATGTTCTCTACAGTTTGCTGAAATTCTCTCCTCTAATCATGGGAGGCACCTAAGTGATGAAGCTGCAGTCTCCATGAGTGAGATTATTGCCCTTATAAAAAGAAGCACAGAGCCAGGCATGGTGGCTCACGCCTGTCATCCCAGCACTCGGGAGGCAGAGACAGGAAGATTGCTGAGTTCGAGGCTTTCCTGGGCTACACAGTGAGCTCAGGGCCAGCCTGAACTACAAAGCGAGACTCTGTCTCAAAAAAAAAAAAAAGAAGCCCAGAGAGAAAATCTGTCTTGTGGCCACATGAGGATCTAAAGCATGGCTGTCTACAAACCAGAACAATGAGAATCTGTTACAGCAGCCAG
Organism: Thryonomys swinderianus; assembly: GCA_004025085.1. Classification (NCBI taxonomy): domain Eukaryota; kingdom Metazoa; phylum Chordata; class Mammalia; order Rodentia; family Thryonomyidae; genus Thryonomys; species Thryonomys swinderianus. The sequence continues at coordinate 57,299 of PVIC010000317.1, read as the reverse complement.
CACAGACTCAGGCAAGAGCTAGTCCAACACTTAGCCCACACTAGCTGCTCAGACATTTCCTGATTTGAAAATAACCCCAGGATTTGCTACCAGACTTCAGGTCAATAAAGGACCTGAGTCTGAGGACTTCTCTGCATGGTCCTTAAATAGGCCCTTTGGAAGGCTAAGAGGATGCAGTAGGAGTGGGGGAAGGTCCTGGGTGTTGATGGGGCTTAGGAAGCATGGCAGTGGTTCGCTAAGGAGGAAGCAGGCACCATCCCAGCTCACAGAGAGAGCTCCTTCAGGTCTCTGTGGCTGCTTCATCCTGTAGGCATGATTGATCCCCTCACTGGCCACTTGTAGCCATCTCAAGTTTCAGCCCCTTTTCTCCCCAGATGGGGGAGTGGGTCTGTGGATTCCAGCTCCCTACTTATGTGATCTGTTCCTCCCCTCCTGTGAACATCTAGGAACTTTCTAGAAACCATCACTAACACAAGCTCAGGTGCACCTAAAAGGGTCTTGTGAGTAACAGCAGATGCTTGGTCTTTCCTCTTTGTTACTACAGAGATGTTCAGAGCTGCTTCCAAACCGAAGCCAAAGGTCAAGTGTTTTAACAAAAGATATTTGTGTTGCTCCAGTCACTTGGGGAATAATAGGGAGTATAAAAGCTTTGAAGCCACAACAGTGGACACAAAAACATAGTCTCACAAACACAAGGAGAGAGATAGGGAGGCATTGCCATGACTGTAACGTGTAAGACTGCAATTTTCCTCCTATGCACATTTTGAGGGGGGAACCCACCATGCAGGGAGACACATACGGTGGGCCACATCTGCCAAGGAGAGGAGGCCAAAGCATCTTGCGCTTTGACGCAGAGCCTTCCTTAGCTGATCTTTGATGAAATCTTAGCCCCAGCAGACACCTGGCTTGCAGCCTGAGAGGAGGCCCTGACGCAGGGGAGTTTGATGAGCTGTGCCTGGATCCCTGGCTGCAAAAACCATGAGAAGATAATTGCACTGCTCAGGCTCGAAGCTGGTGATACATTGTTAGGTAACAACAGAGGACTGATACAGCAAGCACAGTCTCCAAGGAGGAAATGAAAGGTAACATAACATCTCTAAAGATGGTAAGATAGCAGAGTGCTTTTGTTCTTCTGAAGCCAGGATAAGAGAAACTAAGGGAATCAATCTGGTAACAATGGAATGAAACCAGGGCTCCCTGCTTGGTGTCTACAGAAACCAGATCCATGGCTCCAGGTTTTTGCAAAAACGTCTTATCAGTCAATTAGCAAGGAGGCCAGGAGCTGAGGAAAAGCTCAAATCATCCTCCCTAGTTCCCTGATATTGGGGAATGATTGGAAGGAGGAAGAGAAAAACTATTTGTCAAGGGAGAAGGGAAGTGAGAGTTTTTTTGCACAAGGCTAGATGATGCTCACGCCTCACAGAGATGATCTTCTCTTTGGAGGGAGTTCTGTTCTCAGGAGGGAATTTAGAGCATGTGTCATGGAAAAGTCATTGCCCAGAGGATCTGGCTTCTTCCATGTCCACTCTTAAAGAGCCAGTCCATGGGCGCATTCTGGAGATCTTCCTGAAAGACAGCTTAAGAAAAATTGTTATTGAAGGAATTGATGTGCAGAGATGTCCAGGTCTTGACCAAGTTAAATCAATAAATAAATAGGAAATCAATAAAAAATAGAAAAATCAATAAATTGTATAAGGGAGGAAATAAAAATGTGATGCCATAGCTCAGTGGTACAGCACTTACCTGGCATACACCAAGTCTTGGGTCTCACCCACACCACCCCAAAAGCCAGATCAAATAAAAGACATCCTAATTTCCTAAGAGATAATCTGCTGGACTTCAGGACAAAGTGGAAAGTCTCCTGGGTTGTATGATGGAGAAAAATCTCCTAAGTGCACAAGGCAAAACAAATGCTGGTCTAGGCTGAAGCCTAGAGTGGCAGGTGGAGGCTTTGGTTCTTGGAGGATCATACAAATAAATATGGCACCCTGTTGGCTAAGCCAGGCTTTCATGGCAGGTGTCTTACTTCCCCATCACTGAGACAATATACTCAACACCCACCACTTTCAAGAACAGTGGTTTATTTTGATTTGTTTTTTGGTCTGTGGTCAACCTGTTCCAAGGCAGAACTCACATGATGGAAGGTCCTAAGGCAGCCAAGAAGCAGAGTGAAGGGAAGAGCTGGACTGAGACACACCCTTCCCACTCCAACTCTGCACACAGGAGACTTGAGGGAACACTTGAGACCTAACAGCAAGGGACAGAGCACCAGCTGGCACTGCCACCCTTCTAAGAATGGGCCTGCTGTGTTTGGTGGCCTAGAACATCACTGACTTTCATCTCCCACCATCAGGGCCACAACAAGAGTGTGCTTTCAATCCTGAGAAGGAAAACACATGATTTCTACAGAATCATTTTGTTAGATTGATGATGATCTGCAAAAGACAGTGCATGATAATGACAGTATTTTCAAAGTTTTCATGAGGGTCAAATGTCTTGCACCTGGAAGTGACAAAATTGATCTGGAGATGGGTCTCATTCCAT
>PVIC010000317.1:12450-54655 GCA_004025085.1 Thryonomys swinderianus | reverse complement strand
CTAAGAACAATTGTGTGATTTCTCAGCAGCATTTGCAAGCTCCTGCTGAGAGTATAGAATGTGTAGCTTCTGGAAAAATCAGAATTCAATGTGAAGGTCCCATCTGGGCAGTGTTTCCACAGGAGAAGAGATGCTCATCTTTCCTGTGCTGTTCAGGAAAGCATGGGTGCAGTTTCCTGCATAGGTGAGAAGTTCCACCAGTAACCAGGGTGGGTGGAGGAGTGCCTATAACGCCCCAAATGGGCTGCCCTTGTTTTCCTGTGCAGCCCCCCATGTCACTAAGTCACCCCTCGGGCCAGTCCCTACATTTCTTTCCAGGCCTCACAGGTGTCACCTCTGAAAGCCTTTCTTTACTTCACTTAAACATCTGACTAGCTCCTTCTCTTATCTTCAAAACTATGTGTATTTTTTAATTAGCTAGGCTTATACTTGTGTCTGATTAATTTCCTTCCTCTGAGGACAGGTGAGATGTTCAGAATATTATTCTCACAGATCCACCCTAACAAACTGCCATAATCAGGCTGGCTGCAAACAACAAAAATGTTTCCTTTCACGGGTCTAGAGACCAGACGTTATGTGAAATGAAAGTTCAGGGTGCCCAGACTCCCTCCAGAGCTCTGTGGGGTGATCTCTCCCTCCCTTTTCCAGTTCATGGTAGCTCCAAGAGTTCCCTGACATGGGGCAGCAGGACTCCAGGTTCTGCCTGTCTTCCCAGGGTTCTTACCCCACCCTCCCTGCCAGGTTTTCTTCTCCTCTCTTCTCTGAGAAGAGCATCTGTCACTGGATTCAGGGGCCACTATAACCCAGAATAAGCTTCTCTCAAGATCCTGACCTTAATTACATCTCCTAAGACTCAAACAGGGCCACAGGAATGGGTCCAGATCTGCAGCTGGTAGAGCTGGATTGTGCTACACAGGACAGGCTCTTAGGTCCACCAGAAAAGGAATGCAGTCTACAGAGGGCAGGTTGAAAAGGAACCCAAAAGGGGATGAACCAGAAAACATGAGGAGGAGAATCAGGTGGGCTTTGCTGACTGATCACTGAGAAAGAAGCCGAAAGAGCAGATGAGGGAAACACGATGGCGCAAAGCATTGCACCTCAGGCACAGGGGAGTGATCAGAAGGGGAAGCCAGACCATGGGGTGCATGGGCACCACTTGTACAAAGCAAGAGGCAGACAGTTCACCAACTCTGTGCTCCGGGGTGCCCAGGTGCCTGTAGCTCCTCCCCCTCTCCTGGAGAGTGTGGAGTCCGTGTGGCGGGAGGACCCTTGGCCCGTTGGGCGCTAATAGACCAGAAGATTTAAGGTGCTGACTTACTGTCTTTTTGGTTGGGAGAGGCTAAGTGGCCCTGTGAAAGGGAGCCAGGCCCCAAAGCAGGAGGTCTTGCGAGACGAAGCATGTCTACATGGAGGGCTGGGGATGCAGTGTGTCACCCCAATGCAGTTGCTGGATTGGGAATGTCTTGTGCACCTTCCCAGAGAGATCTCAGTTTAATGCAAGATAAAGCCCGTTTTGACCTATGATGATTGATAGTCTTTAATAACTGTTTCAGGATGATTTGGAACATTTTCATATTTTAAAAAAAAGTGTCTCAGATCTGAACTCTAAGGAAATATGTAAAGCAGAGAGACCTGACAGGGAGGAGACTTGGGGTTCTCTTGGCTCTTTGTAAGCATTCTGAAAACAGACAGACCCTACTCATTGCTGGGTAGATGGCTGCTCATCTGCCAGAACACCCCAGGATGGGAAGAACAGCTCCTCCCCACTCTCTTCTCTTCCTCTCCCAGTCTTTCCTTTGCATGTTTCCTAGTGGCTTTCTCCTGAGCCCCAGCGGTGGGCTGGTGCCAACATCTCCACAGAAGCCCCCTGGGCCGGGCGCAGACCCGAGTCCCAGAGAGGCATATCTGCAGATCTGATGCTCCCAGAGCTGCAAGTTCAAGGTCTTGTCAGGCCAGTCCACAAGGTACAAGTCAAGACAAAGTAACAGGAAATCTCATCCAAGGGCCACAAAGGATCAGGAGTCTCCCTGGGGAAGTAGCCTGGAGCTGAGGCGAGCCGAGCTATGTCCGCCCTGGAGAAGGCAGGCAGAGGGGCCACCATACTGTCTTGTGGGAGGAAAGAGGATGTCTGACAGCCCACAAGGGCCAGCATGGCCCTGGGTGAGGACAGGAGAGGCGCAGTGAAACTGTCCCACACCTGCTAATGGGCTGCCTGTCTGGGAGCAGAGCAAAACCTCACCCTTGAGCATTTGAAAAGCTCTCAAAATGCCTCAGAAGAGAGGGTGTTAAACTGGGCTAATTAAATGAACCAGGGATGCATAACCATGATGGTTTATGGCCATGAACGTGCTTAATGAATTTTAACAAATTAACTCGATTTAAAATAGTTTAATCTCTTCATGGAAAGTGACTTAGCAAAGTGCCTAAATTCTGCAGGAGTTCAGTACACATTACTCAGATCAGAGCTGTGTGCCTTTCTCCATGGACACTGGCGGGAGTTCTGTCACAGCTGAGAGAGGAAAACACCTGGACTCCGGCCTGGTTCAGGTACTGGCCTTTGAGTACCTGAGCAGCCTGCAGTCTGCCGAGTGCCAGGAGCACAGTGGCCTTCATTTGATTGAGGCAGCAGGCACTTGAGGGGCTCTGATGAGAGGGAAGATGTGAAAGAGACCTCACCTTGACCGGGCAGTGACTCCACCCCACCCTGCTGCCCCTGTAAAATATACCTCCCACATTTTAAAAAGTATTGATAATTTCACTACTTTAAACACCAGTTGTTGTTGGGTTTTTTTTTTGGGGGGGGGGATGTTTTTTGTTTTTTGCACTCAGTGGAAATGCAGAGAGGTACAGAATTACGTGTGAGGCATTGATGACTTAAATCCAAATGGGTGGCTGTTTCTATGAATGAATGCACTTAATTAACTTTTGTCTCCCTAGCTCCTTGCTATTTCCCGGCTATAATCTATTTTCTTTCCACCCAGGGGAAGTAAAAGGCCAACAGAAGAAGGACCCAGTGATTTGAAATTCCAGAACTTCGCTCTGCCCAAAAATAGGTCAGAATATTTACTTGTTTATTAATAGAGGAGTGAAAATATTAATTATGTGGGAAATAAATTGACCCTCTCTCTCTTTTTCTCTTTCCCTCTCTCTCTCTCTCTCTCTCTCTCTCTCTCTCTCTCTCACACACACACACACACACACACACACACACACAGTACTTACGGGATGAAATTACACTGCTGCTAAAGATGCTGAGGTGACACAGAGACCAAGCTACAAGAGGCTACTGATGTTGGTTGGACAGACCACAGCCGAGCAGCTTCCACAGCCCTCAGGCCAGGGTAGCTCGTGTCCCCACCCATCCCCCTAAACCAGAGAGCCACTGAGGGAAGCCACCCCCTGCCAGCAAACGACAGGGGCTGGTCACAGGTTGAGGCCCAGGCCAGAGCCCTTCGACGGTCTCAGCCTGCAGACAAGTGGGTCCCAGTGGGTGTCTTGTATTCTCTTTACTTCCCAACCATGAAAGTATTTACTGAGCTGCTCAGACACCGAGACTCGCACAGTGCACTGAGAGCTCAGAGATGAGAGTCCTGCCCTCCAGCAGCTCATGGGCAAGTCAAAAGAGTCTGTGTTGTGGGTTCTGCACTGAGAAAACCTGGCCTGGTCAACAAGCTAACGCTCGGAGCCCAGGCTCCCCACGCCGGCCGGGGCTCCCTCGCTGAGCCCCTCTCTGTGGTCTCCGCTCCTTGTCTATCGCCAGCCCTCGGGTCCCAGTTCAGTACGCAGCTCAGTCTGCGGAGCACCCTTCCAGGCTGACTATGTCCGGGCTCCGTGAACAGACTTGGGCTTCAGGACCCGCTAAAAGAAACAGTCTCTAAGGAGGGTGAGAGAGAACACTCACATTATTTTTCTATACCACTTTAAGCAAAAGAAAATGTGTAGCTCTTCTCATATTCTTTAACGTTTACATTAAGTATATTTGAATAATGCATTTTAAGTCCATTTTTCTTATTTCTTGACAAAAGCAAAAGATGAGAGATGGAAGGGCCAGAAGCCATCCTTAGAATGAAGAGGGTTGAAACAATTAAACCCATCAAAGTAATATTTACAGCTACATTTAGGAGAGAAAAAGACAGAGAGGGAAGAGCGACATTCTTCTCCAAAGCACGTGATTTCCGGACATGCCATGCACGCTGGAGAAAGGCCCAAGAGAGCAGCGGACAACGCTTCTGTGCCTGCTCCGGAACATTTATAAACCCAAAGATTTCTTAAACTTCCCACATACATACAAATCTCTGCACCGCTGCATATTTTATACTACAAGTATTACATGAATGTATTAGTATTTGAGGTGTATAAATCAAGTTGAAGCGTCTGAAAACTACATATTTGGCTTACTATCCTACCTTAATGACTCTTACACTGACACTATTCCTCCCACACTGGCATGACAGTTACCCGCGCTGGGGGAGCCTGGGGGCAGGCGGCGTCTCAGGGGAGTGTGAGACCCGGGCTGAGGGCTCAGCTGTTCTGTTTGCTGGCTGCGTGGCCTGAGCAGCTGGAGGGTCTGGTTCGTGGCGGGTCCCCTGAGCCGGGAGGAGCACACATGTGGGGATAAGCAGATGGCCTGTCTGGGTGCCTGGAGCACTGACGACTCCCCATAAATAACAGAGACTGACGGTCCTGGGCACTCACTAGGTACTTAGCGCTGTCCTAAAAGCTTAATGGGTACCCCTCACTGTGTCCCGGACATAACCACCCATATGAATCCCCCTTGCACAGGAGAGTGAGCATAAAGAAAGCCCCCTGAGGCCACCTAACTAGCTGTGGTGTGGTAAATGTTAAGTACAACTGGTAATGCTAACACGGAAAACGGTGACGCCTTCCTGACAGATGTCATGGCATTATGGACTGGGGCGTGCGTGACTCAGCCTCCTGGGGACATACAAAGCAAGGCACTAGTGCAGGGCAGGAGTCCACTCCGAAGACAGCCAGGAGGCTTTCCAGGAAAACATAGGAGACCTGGCCTCCAAGCCCTGACTGCAGACCCAGCCAGGTCTGCACAGCTCCATTCCCAAGCCCAATCCTGTGTTGTACTGTTCTACCACATCTGCACCAGAGCCCAAAGTCAGCCAGTGGTGCTTTCCAGCTGAGTCCACGCGGGATCCACAGCTGAGTGCCCACGGGCCCCAGACGCCAGGGCACAGGCTCTGGCACCCACCCTGGTGCTTTAATCCTCATTTACAGATAAGGAAATACAGACTGAGAGGCGTCATGGTGGTCACAGGAACGGAGCTTGGAAGGCACGTGACTGGATTTAAATTCAGAGTCAGTGCCAGTTCTGGGGTCTCAGGATCCAAAACTCCTTATGTCTCAGGATCCAGTCAGCCCACCACGCCCGCGGCTTCTAGGTTCCTGGAGTGAGCCCATCACAGACCGTGTCCACACTAAGCGTGTACAGCGCTGTCCTCATCCTCACGCCCTGATCAATACAGTCCAACAGTGTTCTAGCACACGGGGCCCTGCAGGTGCAGCAGGTGATGTGCACGTGCTGCACCATTGCTTACAGCAGACTTGCACGTGCTGAGAGCTGGAGTGGGCACAGGGAGGCCGAGGCAATCCATATAAACCCGAATTGGGTTTTCTAAGGGAAGAGACACTACAGAGCAGGCTCTACCCACTCTAGCAGACACAGTGAGTGCAGGTGGCTGTGATCTCTGAGGGGCCCGGTTCACCCCCAGGAGACAGGATCGTGTTTTGCTCTTTTTATTCATACACAGGGCGCCCCCTAGAGGGCTCTACACCCAGGCATGACCTGGAGCCTTGTTCTGCCTTTACCCTGCTCAGGCCTAGCAGGGCCTGCTGGGATTTCACAGGGCTGAGACGCCCTCAGAGGCGCAGTGGACCCCTTCAGAAGACCAAATATTCCGCTGGAGGACCTCACCAGCCAAGAGTTGTATCAAGGGCGCAGTCACCCAGTGGGGGATCTGCCAGCTGTCCTCTGCTTGTCCCCAAAGACACATAGTAGATGCTCAGTAACATTTGCTGAAGGGAGAGAGGGAAGGAGGAGCAAAGCCAGGGCTCATGAGGGCCTCCTGCAGCCAGGGCTCTCAGCGTGGGAGCTGTGCCAGCTCTGCCAGCGTGCTGCAGCACTTTCAGCGCTTCCCCTTGGCCCCTGCAGATATTTGCATCCCATGATTTTCATAAAAACAATAGGCAAGAGAAGGGTTCTTGAACTTGCTACAACGGATCTATACCTCAGAACAACCATATGTAGGTACAAGTTTTACAAGTCAACTAAAAGAGGAAGATTCTTAACACTCGTCACGAATGCCTCTAAGAAAGACAGACTCATTTGTTCTATTACATATGAACCTTGTTCCTGTTTTAGCTCAGAGTGAATTCCATCGGCCCCAAAGAACACAGATGCGAGACGCCCTCCCATCTCCAGTCTGTATTGACCCTCTTGGCCTGCTACAAACCCAAGGTCTTCCCTCTCCAATGCGTCCTGTGTATTCCTACACGGCCCCTCTAGGCATAGCTTTGAGCCTCCATTACTCACGTGCTTTGCAAAGCAGGACACTGACCCTGGACAGCATTAGCCAAACTCCTCTCTCAGGGAGCCCTGGCTCGGGGCCACTGCGCATGCTCGCTCCGCAGCTCCTGGAAGCACTCGTGCTCCCCCTAGCGGTGGAGAGAAGCACAGGCGCCACTGTGCGCAGGCAGCAGGGGTGACCTGGCCCCTCTTCATCGGGGACTAGCCGCAGGCAAATTGAAGGGGTTAGTTTGTATTATTCGCTCTAGAATCCCAGGAAAGCCTCAAATGGAGATAAAGACGCAGCCCACCAAGAACTACCACGAGGTTTATGCCCTGTTCCCCAGGGAACAGCGCAAGAGAGGAATGAACTCAGAAATCTTGCGCCCTTCATTTCTCCCTGCGTCTAAAATGAGCTGAGCAACTCCTAGAAATATCGATTGTCCTTCCAAAGTGGGAAACTTTTTTCTATGGAAACCTTTTAACTTGAGGGGCAGAGCTCTGAAGAAGCCGCGGAGCCCAGCCGGTTCCTCTCGATGGTTTGGAAGACGGGGAGGCTGGCGGTGTGAAGTTGCCTGGATCATTTCCACAGGGTTTCCCGGCGCCTGGGCAGCCCCGAGGGGACACGCGCCGTACGCGTGGGTGCGATCAGCGTCCCGACTCGCAATGCGGCCCCGGAGACAGCCAGCCCATCTCTAGAGGGCTGGAGTGGCACGGCATCCAAACTTTGTCCCTATGAACAAGAGTGGGACGGTGGTTCACAAGGCCTGCGTCCTCGGACCCTGTGCTGCCTGCCGGGATGGGAGGGAGCGAGTTCACTTTACTACCAGTTAAAAATTAAAATCATTAAGTGCATTTAATTATTTAAGAGTATTTAAAAATTAAAAATAATTCAGAATTTGAAATCTGTATGTGTTGTGAGCCTTAAATATTGACAAGCACAGACCTTGGCGGGTCAGCCTGGTTCATTTCAGACCCCGTGTACCTCGCTGCCGCGGTGTGGACACCTGTCCACCCACACTAGAAATGCAGAGGGGAGGGGAGCCGTTTCCTTGCAGCCTAGATGTGGAGGGAGACAGGGAGACAGGGAGGCCACCCCAGAACGCCATCCACCTGGGGGCCGTGTACACGTGGCTTTGCTCCTGATGCAGCTGACAGGAGGGAGCCAGGCCGTCTTGTGATTCCCTTACAAGAGCACATCACATCTCCGTGAGGTTTGCTAGCAGCATCTCCCATTCAATGCCCTGGGCTGTCGGGTTGAAAAAAGCATTAACACGAGAAGCCTCCTAGACAGCTTGTCAGAGGCTGGTGTCGAGAGGCTGTCCACGCCCCAGCCGGACAGAACCATCATCCCGGGCCCAGGGCCAGAGGCTGCTGCTCTGCTCCCTCCCCTCGACTGCGCTAGCTCTCTGCCTTACAGCAGCGGGCTCAGCTGGAATAGCAACCCTCTCCCTGCGTTGCTGATGTTTCCTCTGCTAATTCACCTGGCTTGCACTGACGCACAGAGAGCCCTGGGGTGCAGAATCCCAGAGGGGAGGACACGCGGAGGAGAAGCGTCCTCTGGGCCCCACTGAGAGGAAGAACACAGCAGACGAGCCACTTTCAGGCCGCCTGGGCCATCGGGGGAGGCTCCCGAACACAGAGGACGCTGTGCTGCTGTGATCGGCTTATAAATAATAAGACTGAGAGTCGGACAAAACTGTCACAACCAGTTCTTCACTGTGCCACCGTGGGCGCGTGGCTCGACTCCTTGGAGTTTTAGCTGCGCCTTCAAAGTGGAAATCAGGATGCCTGTGGTTTGATATCTCTGCCACAAGCCCTTCCATCATCTCCAGAACTTCCTTCCCTTCTCCCTATTTGTGTTGCAATAAGAACACTGAACACTGGTCTGTCCTGTTAGCAATGTTTCTATCACATGATACCATCTTTTAGCTTTAGGCACCCTGCTGCCAGGCAGATCTCAGACCCATCTGAACTCTTGGACTCCTTTTTTCCACCTTCTCTTAACCTTCGGCAACTGTCCTTTGGCTTTTCTCCCGTAGATACTGTTAGCTAGAATTTGTCCATCCCTGGGTATGTACTGATCCCGAAGCTCATCAGGTTGTACACATTAATTTTGTACCACTTTTTGTAAGTCAAAACAATGTTTTAAAAGAATGATGAATTTGGAAGAAGGAGATTATGAGAATAAATGTAAATGGGTCAGATTGGCCTACTAAGTAAAAGTACTAGTTAAGCAGAGCCTAAGCGCCAGCTATTTGCTGCAAGATACAGGTTCTTTTCTTCTCCCTTGAGTTCCATTCCCCTGCGATCCAAAGGACCCCAGCTCTGCCTCCAGGGGTCTGAAATGTAGAAGGTACCGCTGGTAGCGCAGCCCCCCAGTTCTCCCTTTGGTAAATCAAAGGAGTTAGACCACCTGGTCTCCAGTGTGCTCTTGATTCTGAAGTCCCCGAGCCCAGTGTCAGAAGCTCAGTATGAAGGCCCAGTTCCTGCTCAGATGCCCGAAGATGGTGCCTGTATTCCAAGGCCCTGCTTGGACTCCCAGGCTGCCCACGTGGGCATCACCACCTTCCATCCCAGGGATCCATTTCCACACTTGCGGTGAGCTCACACACATGCCATTTCCGTCTCGCATGCCATGAGCTGCAAGTCTGGAGGCTGAGGCCTTAAAGACCACGGTGTCAGAGAAGAGGCCATCTGTTTAAGGTGTCAAGAGAGGGCTCGCAGTCTTAGATAAATGATTTGCTCCTTGCTGGTTGATTCACTGTTAATTTCTGCAGCATCTCAGGCCACCTGAAAGGATGCCAACTGCCAAGCACAAGGGCCCAAGGCCACCGCTTCACGGGGCCTGCAGAGCATGATGTGTCACTTCCTAGAGGCAAAAGCCCAAGGACAGCAAGCCCAGGGGAGGGGACGCACTGGTGGTGAGACCCTGCCCTTTGCGGCTGGGTCAGCCAATGTATTGGGCGTTTGGAGTGCCACTTCCTCTCCTGGAAACTTGAGGCAGTAACCGCCACCCCACGAGGACAGCTTGAGGATTAAACTGGTGCAGAGAAACTAACAGTGTTCACTGGAAGTTAAAGGAGAGAACTGTGGTCCTGGTTAAGAACACCTCCCTGCTTAATTCTTGTGGGCCTGGTGTCCCAGCCACCACGCAGACCTCGTAAATATTTACACCTGCTACGTGTTGCGATGTTCAATTAATTGCTCCTGTGACGCACTTGGAGAGCCTCAGAGGGAAGGTGTGCAGCAAGGGCCACGGTTGTTAAAGGCGCAAACAAGTTGGCTCATGAAAGCAGCGTCCTTGGGAGTTTTCCATGTCCCTGGAGCTTTCGGATCAGGGCGCAGAGCCCAGAGCAAAGCTGCCCCAAGAGCATGGCGTCCACGGCAAATGCTCCGGCTCTGCTGCAGCCACTGAGAACGGAGAAGGAGGGAAATGCCAATGGACCAAAACAACTTCAAAATCATAGTGATAACAGAGCGATCTCCCCCGTCAGGGGTAAAATAAGGAGTCAAGAGCTGAGTGGGCAAAGGGTGTCCATGCATGGATTTCTCGATGGTGGCTTCATACTGTACGGAGGCGACTATAAGTGAATACGAACTGAAACAACCCCCATGCGAGAAGCAACTGGAACAAGGGGCCCAGTCTCTGCGTACACTTGACTCCTTAAACACACTAAAATGAACCCAGGAAAACATTCTGAGAGGACATTAAAAGTGCCAGAATGGATAAACAGTTCAATGTTATATAAAATAGTAGAAACTAGCAAGAACCCTAGTCTGCCTCCAAAATCCAACCTCTGAAAGATATACAGTGTGTTCTACCCACTGTATATACTTAATACACTGTATATGCTTAAATGTACACATGTATCTTCATACGTGTCTGTTCACAAGAATCATAAAAAGGCAGTGATGATTTTTCCTTCTACATAATTTTTTCTCTTTTAGGAATATCTTACTTCCAGACTGTAGTGATCTAAAGAGCAGATTCCACAGGCTGACTGGTGAAATGGTCTTTAAGGTCCACCCCCACCGCCACCCCGTCGCGGGAGGCTGGTGGCCTTAGCAGCTGATACTGACCCTGAGTCTCTTCTCTTTCCTAGGTTATGGCCTTGGGTCCATAGTGCTACAGGTGAGTCAGGCCTCCCATCCTCGGAGCGTGGGAATGTCAGCCTGGGTCTGTCGGGTTGTTTATCCATTCTTTCTTGCTTTTCTCTCCCTGTGTGTCAGAAAAGCCACACCCCCATGGTGCTGGTGGGTTCTGCCTGCAGGACTTAGGGACTCAGGCAACAGACACAGTGGCCATCTCCACAGCCTCCCTGGTGCCCAGACCTCCGTTGTATGGTGGACACATAAGGGCCAGGTGGGGACTTCTTCAGTCAGGATGTGGACAGTCTGAAGGCCAGGCCTGTTGCCTCAGCCTGGGCACAGCACAGAGCAGGGCCAGGTGTCCAGAGGGAGCTGCCATGAATGAGGAGCCAGAGAGCAAGCGTCCCAGAGACCGAGGCCACGGGCTTCTCTGACCTGCCTTCCAAAACCCCCTCCTCCTATGGCTGATATGTTCTGTTGACTACAGAGTCACTGATGGAACCTGAGATCCAGTGGCAGGAGGCCAGACTCTGCCTCTTGGTGGCTGTTTTCTTCTGCTAAGACTGCTGGTCTGTTCAACAGGACACTTTTATTCTTGGTCTTTTCTCCGGTTGCTCCCAGGATACTACTGGCCTGTGACTCTGACACTGGGAGCTGGCAGCCAGGGGGCATCCAGCCTCTCCATTTATGAGTTGCACAGCCTTGGGTGGACCTCTGAGCTCCTCTCCCACCTCTAAGCCTCAGTTTCCTCATCTGAGAAGTAGGCTTAAGTCTGCTTGACTGCCAGGATTATGACTACTTTTTAACATTCATTCAGTGAAACGTATTATCATGAGTTTCCCAAAAATATGAGCTGAGCGCCGGGCGTGGTGGCTCACGCCTGTAATCCCAGCATTCGGGAGGCAGAGACAGGAGTTGCTGAGTTCGAGGCTTGCCTGGGCGACATAGTGAGCTCAGAGCCAGCCTGAACTACAAAAGCGAGACTCTGTCTCAAAAAAAAAAAAATATGAGCTGAGCAAGAGAGTCATCCAGAAACACATTTTGTGTTTCTCTATCTTTTTTCAGAGCCAATTGCCTGGGCCTAGACACTTAATAAGAATCTATTAAAGCTGGAGTGAAAGGTGCACTGTTGTTTTGGGACAAGGGTTTATCTCAGGGAAAGTCCCGTAGAACTTTCTAGAAAGCTGGCAGTTAGCTGTGAGGACCAGAATAAGTCACAGACACTGGGCAGCAGCCTGGAGGAAGTGCCAGGAGTCATGTGACCAGCAGGTGCTTTCGATCCCTTGACATGTATTACAGGGAAATCGGGCAAAAGCAAAATGAATTCGAATAGGGCATGGGCACCCAGCTCCACCTCCTCTTTCAGAAAACACCCCAGATGGAACTGGCACAGTATGCTCTCTCAAGGCAGATGCCTTGGCCTCAAATATACCACCTACTTTCCCACCACCACCCTTTCCCACAACTCACTGCGTGCTGAAGGTACTGTAGAGAAGCCTAAGGGCCCTGGTGCCTTGGACCAAAGCTGCCTGTCGGAGGACTTGGCAGATGGTTGGAACAGCACCAGCCGCGCCTCCTGCGCGGCCTCCTCCCCACGCTCCCATCCTGGGTTAGGGTGGAGAGAAACTGATGGGCGGGTGTCGCGTGTCATTGACAACACTCTAGAAACACCAGTAAGGAAGAGAAAACAAATCCAAACACTCACAGAGTCAGTTGAGACAGAGCTGCCCAGGCCTGCCCAAACCCACACGCATCCCTTCCCTGCCAGAAAGACTTGGCAAGTCACGACACCCCTGCCCACACATTCTTATGGGCCAGGGCAAGTGTCTAGAAAATATAACAGGGCAAGTATGATTAAGGACGTGTACTTGGATTTACATGAAAGGATGTCCACCACAGAGGTATTCATACCTTCCTAGATAGTCTAAGTTACTCACAATTTTTCACAGAATTAGTTGTAAATTTACTGGGACATCTACATGAGAAAATTCTTTGCAGCCACTAAAGTGTTGAAGTCTGTTTCCCAGCATGGATGTGTTGGCAGGTTGTCATTTTCTGAACAGGCAGTCAAGAAAACACTGTGCACATGTGAGCATATATGTACATAATATAGTGTGTGGGGGGGTGGGTGTGTGTGGGTGTGTAAAAGAGAGAGGGAGACATGCACATCTGCCTACAATTGAGTATTTATGGTGGTTGTCTTATTATGATGAGATTTTTATTCTCTTTTCATTGCATATCTGTGCCTTATAGTTCTTCTACAGCAACATGGATTTGTGTGCACTAAAAACAATCTTTCAAAAAATAGATTCCTAAAAAATATGCTAGGCCTGGAAAAGACAGGCTCATAGTCAGACTCCTACACTGTGTCAACATCAAGGCCTTCTCCGAGGGTCAGACCAAGAGAACAGCACTATCTTTTTCCATAAAGTAAACTCAGAGGTTTTCTCCTTCCATTGAATAAAGGATGAAATTAAAGAAGCTGCCCTTCTTTAGAATGTGGGCCTGTCTGAAGTCACAACGTGCAATAAAAACCTTGATAAAAATAGGTATTGGCTGATTTGATTAGAGAGATAAGAAATTTCATTTTGCCCCGGAACATTTGATTTTTTTTCTAGTTTTCCAAGGAAACGAGTCTTAAAGGTTTAGGGTTTATTTTTCTTTCCTTTCTTAAAAGAAAAATTAATAAAAAAATTTAGTACTTAAAGGAAGGAAAGAATATGTGAGTGTCCCATGACCCCTGCTGGCTGATTCTGGAAGTTGCAAGATTGTCCCCAAGATTCTGGGAAGATGGAACAAATGAGGACAGCTGTGGGCATCGAACTGCTGGGGCAAGGTGTTCACCGAGTTCTTGTGAGCACACATCAGGGTCTTCCATCTTCCTGGGATTACAAACTCAAGGGCCAATAGTTCTCTTCAAAACCCAGTGTACATTAGAATCCCAGAGGTAATGATCTTATCTTCATACCCATCCCCAGGTCTGTGCCTTGGAGAGTACATTGTGAGGACAAGACAGATCCAGTTCAGGTAGTTCTAGAATGTTATTTGGAGCTATCAAGACCCAGAAGCTACTCTCTATGTCTGGACAGCAAGGACCCCAGAACATCTTATTTGGGTTTTGAAGAGCAGCTTGGGACTGGGTGCGGATAGCTTCCCAGCCTCCCCTCACCCTCTCACCCTCACCCACTGACTCGGCCAATGTGTGGCCAGTCTCTAAAGTGACAGATACCTCAACCAGCTTTGGGCATGTATTTTTAAAAAGAAAGAAAGAAAGATGAATATGTAAGACCTCACGGACTCAGCAAGGTTGAGATTGTCCTACCGTGTTTTACAGAAGAAGGAATTAGGACCTAGAGAAGGAAACATGAACTTCCAAGGATGAATTCACAAGCCTGTGAAGCTTCTCCCAGCTCACTCCCAGGCAACATTCCCTCTGCAGCTATTTGTAACATAGAATTATCAGCTCATATCTCAGGTCAAAGGACTTTGGCTCCACAAATAAGACTGAAATATCCAGAAAGTGCTATCTATCTGTCTGTCTGTGAGATTACACACCTTGAGTCTCTAGCAGGTGCCAGGTTTGTCATCTCTCTGTTTAGTTTAATTATGAAGTTCTGACTTTGTTATACTTACTGTACAGATAAGATAAACTGAGCCCAAGAGAAGTTAAATACCTTAGAATTGAACCCAAATCCACTACAGTGAACTGGGGTTGTGTGCCAATCAACTTTATCTGTCCTTCATCTTTTTTCTTTTTCTTGATACTAGGGCCTCCACAGTGAGCCATCTGATTTGACCTTTTAAATTTTGTTTTGAGAGGTAGTCTTGATAAGTCACTAAGTTTCCCTGGCTGGGTTCGGTCACGCTATCCTCCTGTCTCAGCCGCAGGATGTTGGGATTAGTCTTTCATGGCTAAATGAAGATTCACACAGTAATGGGCTGCCGAATCTCTAAGCTTCATAGCTGGAAAAGACACAGCTCAGTGAACCCTTGTGAGTCCTCAGGAGGATGTCCACAGAACTGAAAGTTGAAAAGGCCACACGTTTTGCTAAAAACTAGGGGCCAAATAGTGAAAGTATTCTTATTAGAGAGCTGAAAGCAGTGCTGTAGATTTTGGTTGAGTGAGAAAGATCTGGTCACTAAGTTGAACTTGAAAAGACAAACATAGAATGAAGCATCTTGTTCCTGGGCACTGAGCCAGGGAGATGCTCTCTGGAAGCTGTGAATTGATTTTCTACCTAGAGGGCATTGACCAGAACTTTTCAACTGCTCTTTAGGATTAATATCGTTAAACCTATTCACTTAACCAAACCTTGCAAGTGTTGAGATTTGCCACATACTCAAAAAGTGGCAGGTCAGAATCTGAACAGAGAACTTCATATAGGAGCCACATCCTCACCCCCCACCAAACCTTTGATTGGCAGCTCTGTTGTGTTATCAGCAAACCCAACGTGGCCCCCGGTGTGGGCTGAACTGGAGTGAAGCTACTGCCTTCCTTGCATAAGGCAAGCAAGAGGACGATGTCCAAGGCCCATGGGCAGCTCTGCTCCTATCTTTGTGACACTTCCCTTGAACTGGACACAACCCCACAGCCTAAAACAGAGGCATCAGTGCCCCATGCAGTCAGATGGAAGAAGAAAAGCAGGAAAGGGAGAAGTGTGTAGTCACTTCAGAAAGTTTCCTGGAAATCGTGACTGGATTTTCTGCCTAGATTCCCTTGACCAAAGCTTGGACTTGTTCCCTACTCAAGACAAGGCTGACACATGCCAGGTGATATCTACAACCAAGAAGGGAGCCATCGCCCCCTAAAACTTCACACACTGAAGAGGAGATCCAGTGGGCAGCCTGGAATTGGGGTCAACCTAAGTGTCTCCATATTTCTTCTTTGCCAGAGCCCCATTCTTCTCATTGAAATATTAAAGAAAGCTGTTGTTACTTCTGAAACCTGTCTGCTTCAAGAAATCTTCTGACTTCATTTCCCTGGAGAGAGAGAATTCTAAGCTTCCCAGCCTTCTAGCTTGTGCTTCTCTCTGGATAACCCCACCTCATTGAGGAAGCTGCTGGGAAGCCTGTCAGCCTGTGGCTTCCTTTGAAACAAATGTGCCATGGGAGCTACACTGAGAGGCTCAGCCAGCTGTGGTGACTGTGTAAAGGCACCCAGTGAGGGTGTGGGCAACTCCAAGAAGGTCTTGCAACTCTGAGACTTGAGCTCACAGAACTGTTTACAAAGGAGGACAATCCAAGCATCCCCAGACCTAATGTGCATAGCCCATCTGCCCTTGGAGGGGGTCAGCTTCTAGGTCTCCCTTCTCATAGTTCAGGATAAATGAATAACACCATAGACTTGTGGAAAAAGGAGATTCCATGCATTTTTACTAGATTGTTTTTTCCTTTTGTTTTACTTTTTGATTAACTCAGATGAATCTGTTGGCCATGATCAGGGAGTCTCAGATTGCTGGGCATTGCCACATGCCTTCGTCTTCTTTGGCTCTGCCCTCTGAGCATCAGAACAGGTGTCCAAATTACACCTGCCCAGACACCCCACAGCAGTTATACCATTGTACTCATCTTCACGTTTCTCTGAACAACTGGCCAGAGCCTGCCATGCTTGCAGGAGGATGTTTCCTTGAGGGGCACACAGAGCCATGTTCTGTGGGGCTCTTTGCTTCCCACGGATGATGAGTCACTCTCCACAGATCCCACAGCACAGCTAGAATCCTTCCAAGAGGTGATGGGAGAGCTAAGGAACAATTTTCTTTTCAGTTTCCCTTTCAGAAAATGCCTATTTTAGTCAGCTTTCCATCACTATGACAAAATACCTGAGATAACCTTGAAAGGAGGAAAGGATTATTTGAACTCATAATTCAGAGGTTTCAGTTCATGGTTGGCTGCATTGTTTTTGGGTTTGGTCCAGAGGCAGAATCATTGTTGTGGGGCGGATATGGAAGACCAAATCTGCTTACCTCCTGGAAGTCAGGAAGCAGGAAGAGAGAAACAGGAAGGATCTAGGGTCCCAATACCCCCTTCAGGGTACACCCCCAAAGATCCAACTCTTTTCCACTAGGTCCTACCTCCTAAAGGTTCCTCCACCTTCTAGAAGCAAAGACTTGGACAGGTTTGGGTGGGCCATTAAGTGTTAATCTGGGACCAGCAAGACGAGGGTCCAACCAAGGCCAAGCTCACCCAGCAGTAGAGGTGACCAGGATCTACTGAAAATCCTGCTGCTGGCTCCCATTTCTGGAGTCTGCCCACTGCACTGCACACTCTCTGACGGCTGACTGTTCATTTATTGGGCACTTACCACGTGCCTTTCTCCACACTACTCTGGGTAACAGAAATGATCACAAACCTGAAATCTTGCCATAGGCTTAGGAGATAGAAACCAGAGTCAATAAGTATATAATGCATTGATTGCCTCTGTTCCTAGATGCCAGGAAAAAACTAGAAAATATTAATTAGTTAGGACACATGTCTACCTATAATTAATACATGTCAGGGATGAAATAAAATGAAAATTTCTCGCTGCCACAACAATCCAGCATGGATGGGTTGAAGGAGGCCAGCAGGGATGGGGTTCGCCACACCGGCCAGTCCCAGCAGCCACAGCACAGGCCATGCCCACCCAGTGCTTGGGGAGCCTGGAGTTGCCCCCTTCCCGAGTACCCATAGAAAAGGAGATGAGGCCTGGTGAGCACATGGAGTGTGGCATCCCAGCGCAAGACCAGCCGCTCACAGAGTGAGATCCAGGAAGGAAAGGTGTTCTTGGATCTATAGCTGAAGTCAGCAGCCAGGAAAGACCTGCTGGGGGATGACGCTCCAGGTGTGATCTCAGGGTCAGAATGGGTCCAGTCAGAGCCAAGGGAAGAGCGCTCAGGAGAGAGGAACAGCATGTGCTAAGTCTCTGACACAGAGAGAATTGTGTTCTGCAGACACTTGAAAAGAGCCAGAATTCAGAGGGAGGAAAAGCACGAAAAAGAAAACTTCTGGATATTGTTACAAAGAAGGGCTAACTACTCAGGAGTGCCGAGAGAGGTAGAAGGACCGCTCCAGTGGACATCTGCAGTAGAGAATGGAGATTAAGCTCAACTCTGAATACAAGGAAAAGTGGGAATCGATAGACAAGGTAGTGTTGATGTCAGATGAAGGCCAATTACTAAAAGAAATGGGGTGAAGGCTGGTTCTGGTGAAAGTGGGCGCTATCTGGAGGGTGGAGTGGGGTGACGACCTGGCTGAACCATCATCTGTGGAAACGGAAGACTCTGGCTAAGCTCACTTACTAGGATTCTACAAAGAGACCCCGCAGACACAAACACAGAAGCCCTCTCAAGGTAGGGCCTGGCTGAGAGGGTTCAGAGGAGCGTCCCACGGGTTCAGCTCCACGCAGAATCTTTGTCAAGAGAAACGAGGAGGAGCTAGGTGGACACCAGGGCAGGAACAGATTAACTTGGGCTCTGGGGTCCATACTGGAGATCTGGGCCAGGTTTTGTGGGCATGAACAGACGTGCAGTGTTAGAACTATGCCTAAAATTACACATCACACTCTGCCCTGAGGATAACACAGATAGGTACACTGGGAAATAAAGAGATAAAAGACAAATTCTTCCCCAAAGAAAGACCGTGTATACACACCAAAGAAGCCAGCAGAGGCTACCTGTTTTTAAGTGTCATGGTGAGTGAACAGGAAATAGGGCTTTATCCATTCAGTGAGATGAATATGGCCTGGACAAGTCGAGAAGGGGGGCCCGAGGGAGCAGGGACGCCGGACCTCAAAGGACACTGAGTGTTGTTTCTGGGAAGCAGAGGGGAGGCAGGTAGGGTGAGGAACCCAGGTACGGTGGATACAAGGAGCTAAGCAAGGACAGAAAGACACTTAGAGACCCAAGTGAGGCCGTCTGGCCCTCTGTGAGAGGAAAGACCACCGCGGTTCCTTGGAGGATGTCAGTGGAAGGAACACACTGAAGGAAGCCGATTTCAGTTAGGCAGGGGAGCTGCTTCCTGGGTGAAGAGGGCCAGAGAGAAGCCTGGTAATTCTGCGTCCCTTTGTTCCTCTGGGCCAGCTGGTCCTTAATCCGGGGTGTGATCCTCGGCTCAGGAGAAAGCACGAGCCACTCCTCCGAAAGGCTGGAAAACTCGCACTTCCTCTGCCAGGGACCTCAGTGGTTCTGTCCTGGGTGGCCCAGGCTAGCTGTCTCCAGGTCCTGTCGCCAGGATGGGCTAGGAGGGGCAGATGCAGATGGACTGAGGCCTCCTGGCTCGTGATTTCAAGGTATTCACTTGGGCTATGCAACACATCCCACGCTCGAGTCCTAGCAGATGGCAGAGAAGTGTGTTTCCGGTGAGCCATATCCTCACTCATAACCGTTATGAGTGACACAATTCACATGTCTCTTCCAGGGGGGGTCAGGGAATTCAGGGTGGAAGGACAGAAGGATGCTGGGAGCAGAGATGGAGGGATCTCTCTTTCGGGAGAATTTAACCTGCCGTGGGAGCGCCAGTGTTCTTGTGTCCAGTGTCACCATTTTGGTTGAGTTTGATTTTCCTTCCTCCTTTCCCACTCCACAGTTTCGCAAAACAACAGGTAGGATGGGAAACAGGGAGATGTGGACTTCGGTTGCAAAAAACTAAAGTCAAGAACATTAAGTGAAAGGAGCACAAAATTTCTTGGGGGAATGAAGACATAGGCTTCTCTATGTGTCAAGCTGCCCATTCCGGGGACGCAGTAACCTTGGCTGTGTTTCCTTCCAGGCCAGCACCGGACCATCAAGGAGCCTCTGCCCAGCTGTGTGAGTCCTCCACTCCCTACAATATTCTGCCCATCTTGAAAACGTGCACAATAAGGAGATTTTCTTTTCATGATAAATTGTCTCTTGATGAATTGTTTTCTTTCTTTTTCTTAAATGTTCCAAGTGGCATACTTTGTGGGCAAGGAAACCCGTGTTTTAAGTCTTGAGTTAAAACACTGTATTCCAGTTCCTCCGCAACAAAATGAAAGTTAGAGGCTGGAGATTTAGCTCAGTGGTTCCAGCACCTGCCTTGCAAGCACAAGGTCCTGAGTTCAATCCCTGGTAACCACATATAATGCTGGGCATGGTGACTCACGCCCACCAGCCACCAATACCACATACTACAGTGCTGGGTGTGGTGGCTCCCGCCTGTCATCCCAGCACTCGGGAGGCAGAGACAGGCGGATTGCTGAGTTCGAGGCTTGCCTGGGCTACACAGTGAGCTCAGGGCCAGCCTGAACTACAGAGCGAGACCCTGTCTCAAAAAAAAAAAAAAAGTTAAAAATTAATCTACAAGTTTCGTGTGAAAGATGAAAAGGTAAAATAGCATCACACAGAGCTAGCAAGTGTGTTCGGAGGAAGCACTTCCTGATGCTAAGGTGGAAACCTCCTCCGGTACCGGGGATGGAAATCAGGACCTTGCACTTGCCAGGCAGACAAGGCGCCTCTGAGCTACATGCCTGGACCTCAGATGCGATTTTAGATTGAGATAAAGTTGCTGCAAGACAAATTCACAATATTAACTAAGTTATTTTTAAATAGCCACTTTTTAGCCTAGTAATTACATGGTTAGGAATTTAAAATAAGGAACTACCCTAAATTCCAGACTGAGACTTAACCGTACTCACTGATATTTTGTAATTATACAGTAGCACATTGCAATCATGCTAAATACTCAACATTCCAGAAATAGCTGAATATGGTAGGGTATACCATTGTATAAAGGCACTTGAAATATTCACGAAGAACTTTAACAAGTAATGGAAAAAGATGAAAGTTTCTTTTTTTTTTTTTTTTTCTTTTTGAGACAGGGTCTCGCTTTGTAGTTCAGGCTGGCCCTGAGCTCACTATAGTGCCCAGGCAAGCCACCGCGAACTCAGCAATCCTCCTGTCTCTGCCTCCCGAGTGCTGGGATTACAGGCGTGAGCCACCACGTCCGGCATTGTGGTATGCGGTGTTGATTGTTGGTGGGCGTGTCTCCACGCCCAGCATTGTATGTGGTTACCGGGGATCGAACTCAGGACCTTGCGCTTGCGAGGCAGGCGCCAGAACCACTGACCACTGAGCTAACCCTCCAGCCCAAGATGAAAGTTTCTAACCTTAATTGAAATACCTAATACTATAAGTAATTATGTTAACATATATGCACACAATTTAAACAATATCTACAAGTGATAGGTCATAGGTAGGTACATAGATTGATAGACAGACAGATACATAATACATACGTACAGAATCTCCCTGTGACGTCACCAGGAGAAACACACATACACAGTATTTCCTAACTAGGAGGCTTATAGGTAGTCAATATTG
Organism: Thryonomys swinderianus; assembly: GCA_004025085.1. NCBI lineage: Eukaryota > Metazoa > Chordata > Mammalia > Rodentia > Thryonomyidae > Thryonomys > Thryonomys swinderianus. The sequence continues at coordinate 33,712 of PVIC010000317.1, read as the reverse complement.
AACCTGCAGTAAGGAATCCCTGAGGCTGCAGGAAAATAGATAATAACTGATAGGTAAGTAGATACGTAGACAGATAGATGATAGATAGATATCTTTAAATCTCTCTCCCTCCTTCCCTGCCTCTCTCTCTCTGTCTCTGTCTCTGTCTCTTTCTGTCTCTCCCTCTCCCTCTCTCTCCCTCCCTCTCCCTCCCTCCCTCCCTCTCCCTCTCTCTCTCTCTCTCTCTCTCTCTCTCTCCCTCCCTCTCTCTCTCTCTCTCTTCTCTCTCTCTCTCTCTCTCTCCCTCCCTCTCTCTCTCTCTCTCTCTCCCTCCCTCTCTCTCCCAAGGCAATAAAGTGAACAAAACATGTACATTCGCTCAGAAGGTTGGTGTACATTCTTGTCACCAGCGTGACTCCTGGGTCCTTCCCTCCCCTGTAGAGGAGTTTTAAACTTCCGGCGCTGGGATCCAGGATGGATTTTGTGTGAAAACCTGTTTGCACTCGCCCAAGACCCCTGTGACACGTGCGGTTTGGGAAGTCACCAAGACTAGTTTCTAAATTTGTAAAAGGAAGATAAAAGTTCCTCCTGTAAAAAACCAAGTTGGGGGATGTCCATGAAAAGCGATGATGTCGCCAGCTCACTTTCACTCTTGGCATCACATGACCCCCTTAGATCTTTCCAAACTTCAGCATTTATGGTCTTGTCCTGTCTTGGCACTTGGGCTGGCACTTAGGTTGGCCCTTGGGTTTCTCTCTCAAGTTCAAGTCAAGTTTGACATCAGGGAACGCTGAGCTTCCTGAGACCTGCAGAGCATGAAAGAGTTCGTCGTGGCTCTGCAGGATTTCTGAGGGGCGGCTAGGCTGAGAGTGGTGTCTGCTTACACAGAGCACACGCCAGCTCCGGGCCCCGTGCACATGTACACACCAGAGCTGCTCTGGTGACAGCTACACTTGAGGACGTTGAGTCTGGATTCCCACCCAGAGATCAGCCCCAGAGCCTGTGATAAGTCCCTGTGTCAGCTGGCTTTGGGGGATGCCTTAAATGACAGGCCTTTGCTTCCTCTCCCCCCTAGAAACTGAAGTCCGAACTCAAAGGTCAGGGAGGACCTCCCTTTGGACTGCAGGTGGCTTCCTTCTTTTTTTTTTTTTTTTTAGTCCATGCAGATAGTGGGAGAGAGAAAGATTATTTTCATAGGAACTTTGAGTTAGTTTACCTATGTCTGCGGAAGAAGGGGTGAGGAAGAGGAGGAGGAAGAGGAAAAAAGCATTTGGCTTTCTGACATGGGTTGTGTTAAATCTGTGCCTTGGTTTGCAAAGTGTGCTTATTTTGACAATAATAAAGACTCAATCCCTAAACACTGAGTGTCTTTCCACTCATGAAGGACTTTGTAAATTTCAACAATATGTTTGCAGTTCTTAGTGGATGAGTTTTGCACATCTGTTGTTACATTTATTCTTAAGTTCTTTATCTTTATGCTATCCTCATGTCATTTACACTTATTTTCAAATGATTACTGGTTTATAGAAATACAAATTGTTATTGCCAATACATACAAATGAATTTTGTCTAAGATTGGTCATGGATTCTGATCTGTTGCTGAATCTTTCATTAGTTCTGAGTTCTAATAACTTTTAGTGGATTCTTCAAGATTTTCTGTGTGTGTGTGTGTGTGTACGCACGCGCGTGCTCTCATATCAAATAGATGCCCTTTCTGCTTTTTTTTATAAATTGAATTCTTTATTGGTACAATTTATATACATCTCAAAATCATGTATAACATTGGGGAATTTGAACCAGTATATGACACAAGTTAATTCTCATTTTTACCCATATCCCTACCCACCCACCCCTCCTCACCCCCTTTATACATGCTCTTTTATTTTCTTTCGGTATCATATTTATTCCTTCCCCTCATCACATTCCCCTTTCTGCTTTTAAGAGCTTATGTAACAACACGGGGCTCATCCAAATGATCCAGAACTTATTTTTAACAACCTTACTTACTTACTTATTTTATAAGAACCTTAATTACCTACTCACTGACCTTTTATAGTAGAAACTAAACACGTATTTGACTCAATAATCAGAGAGGGAAAAATTCAGGGGATATCTTTCGAATTCTATCACAAGATTTCAACTTCTAATTAGGTCCCTGGAATCCTAAGTCTTTGAATTTCAGTTAAGATAAATTCAGATAAATTTCTGTATCACTGTGCCAGCCAACACTGTACCCTGCAGTCTTGGCCCACCCCCCACCCCTCCTGTGACTCACCAAGATACACCCTCCTGTTTAGGACCGGAACATGATTGCAGTCCTCAACACAGCGAAAGCCTCCAGCGAGGACGAGTACGAGGACCCCGAGCTCCAGCTGGTCGGCAAGTGGCCATCGGTGAAAATCCTACCAGCCAGGCCCATCAAGGAATCCGAATACGCAGGTGAGGGCCGTGCGGCACATCTGCAGGACCTGGGGCAGCAGTGTGTAGCAGCTCAGGGTACAGATTCCGAATTAAATCACCCTGGGTTCAAATCCTGCCTCCCCGGCTCAGTATCCGGATGGTGTGAGCGGGTTTCTAGAGCGCACCGGCTCCGTCTGAAGGTGTGTGTGCTAATCGGCTTCCCCCGGCGAGTCCTCGCGGAAACAGAGGAGACGGGGCCGACAGGTCCTGGGGACCCCAGAACTGCTCAGGGAGCTGAGGACATGGGGGGCATGGCCAGACGGGGCTCGTGTTGCTGACTCCACACAGGTGTGACTCGAATCCTCCCCCCTTTGCACAGACACCCGCTTTTTCAGGGGCGCAGTGGACGCCTCCTCCCTGCGGTACATCAAGCCCTCAACGGCCCCGACAGAGCGGACCCGTGACACGCAGCCGCGACTGGAGGAAGTGAGTGCGGACGGGCCTGGGGCCAGGCCTGGCGTCCGGGCATCTCCTAGCTGGGTGAGGGTCACACAAGGCCCGACGGCCCTGGCCCTGTGGAGGGAGGGCTTTGGGAGCAAGGAGACCTGACGTTCACTAACAATGTGCTGTGAGCTGAAGGCCTTTCAGGTGCATCTCATCTAATGACCACTGCCTTCTGCAGAGCTAGGACTTGAACTTACGACTGGACAATAGTATCGTGTCACTTCTCCAGATCTCAGCCCAGCGTTGCCAATGGCTAGCGGGTAGTAATAAGTAGGTCACAACTTCTCTGAGCCTTTGTGACTTTGTCCACAAAACAGGGATGAAAATCCCTGCCAACCAGACTTCCAGATATAACTTGAGATGAGTGTGGTGGTGCGCACCTCTAATCATAATACTCTGGGAGGCTGAGGCAGGACAATTCAGTGAGACTATGTCTCAAAATTACAAAGAAAAAAAAGGGCTGAGGCTAAAGCTCAGTGCAAAGCACAAAGGCTCTTGCTTCAATCTCCAATACTGTCAAAAAACAAAAACCAAAAATCCAACATTGGGAGATTACAACAGTTAATATTATGAAAATATAAATAAAAATCCTCTAAACACACATACAGTTTTATATTCCCAATAAAATTCTTGGCAACATTTTTCTTAACGAAGAAAGGCTTCGTTTTTCTTATAAAAGAGAGGGTTTGACTGTGAAGTCCTTTCTTAGTCTGCATCCTGTGTCTATACCCCCGCGGGGTGTGAAAGTGCCCTTGAGTGCTATTCCTGTGCGCTCTGCACCCCACTGTTTACAGTAGCGACGGTGTCTTTGTTTTGTGCAGCGACAAGAGCATAGCTAAGAGTCTGTACAGTTCATGAGAGACTAAAGTTATTTCTCAGTGCTGGGGGCTGGAAAGTATAAGATCGAGGCGCCCGGAGGAAGTAGAGAGGGCTCTCTGGCCGCAGGGTGGGAAGAAAGAGGCCATGGAGGAGCCAGGGTCACCCTTCGGAGCAGCTGCTGCCCCACGGCGTGGGCGTCTATCTTTTCATGCAGGTGCAGCCCGTTTACACTGACGATTAGGTCCTAACCTGCGCGGGGAGGAGGACTGTTTGAACTGCAGCACATGTGGAACGGAAAGCACACGTTTTATCACGCACTGCCCATACACAGATACCTCCAGCAGGGACTGAGAAGGCGAGAGGCGTGACCGACACCCCACGTGTCCTCTTCACACAGCACTGAGCCAGACCTTCCTGTCAGTCGCTCAGCAAGGTCACTCGAGAGCTGCGTCCTTGGTGTCCGCCGGGATCGGGCACGGTGAGGGACTCAGAGTGACATGGAGGAATAACCGGCTCCCTGTGCTCATCTAAGTCACGTGCTGGTGGGAGGAGGCCAGAAAGAAACGAGTAAATAATAGGTGGACAATAGAGCCAGGGAGACAGGCTTTGAAAACTAACTAAAGCAGAGTCAGGAAGGTCCAGGAGAGCCTTTCCCAGCGGTGGTCAGACTACGAGTAACGCTTAATCCTGAGGCTGGGCCTCAGAATTCCCTCTACAACAGCTGCAGTTCTTCAAACCCCGTGCCTTTAGGCCACTGATCAACCTCTCTGAGCTTGCACCGTCTTACACATGGAATCTCACGGCTGTTAGAATAAGCCACAGAGAACACGGTGAGCAGCCCAAGCAGTCGCAAGCTGCCACCCTGTCGTATTTCAGCCCCAGCTCCTGGACCAGTGCCTTTATGTAACTGGTTCTCAACAGATCCTGATTAGTGGAGGGAGAGGAACAAACTGTCAATCGTTTGAACTCCGTCATGAAAACTGTGTAGCTGTTTCATAGGCGGAGGGATTCTGTCTCTCCTCAGCCCTGTGTCTGTCTACATGGGACACTTTTCAGTCACCACACAAAATTCCCTTCTTTGCTGTCCCTACGTGCTACCAAGAGCAGCAACTGGGGCCACCAAGCAAGGGGCCACACAGCAGGGAGGAGCATTTCCAGGCACAATGCAAGCCCAAGGGAAGCAGAATGCCAGGGCGACTGGCCCAGGAGCTGAGGCCACTGGCTCAGTTACAAAGCAGTCAGTAGCCACAGTTGAGGGCTCGGGCTTTCCTCCACCTGGAAAACACTCATAGTTCCCTTTTACAGATACATCCGTGTTCATGGATAGAGCTTTTTCAGGAAAAATCATCTTCCTTTGATTTTCCAAGAACAACTATGACAGAATTTAAGCCTCCCTTCTTAGTACTTTGCATTTCTATTATGTTTGTAACTTCCCATCAAAGCAAAATCTCGTAGCTGGATCACTTTGTGCGTAGAGCTCAATCTCAACACATTTCAGTCGAGTGAAACCAAGTGAGAAACGGGTAGAAGAGGCATAAGCAGAATGCTGGCCAGGAGAGAAGCTGCCATACAAATTAAACAAGGTCCTGGCCTCAATTCAGACAGAGTTTTACTTTTATAATCAATGTTTGAATAATCAAGTTTTTATGGGAAGCAGATTATCTTTTTCATTACAACCTCATTTGCAGGGATTGATTCTTATTAGTTCTGTACATTTGTATTTAGATTAAACTATCTATGAAATGGATCTTCAGTGCCCTTTAGGGAGGTTAGTTCTTAACTCCTTGCATTGGTTACAGCTGCCTTGCCCCAAACTGCTTCTCTGTCACTGAGTGCTTACTACGTACCAAGTAATATGCTCAACAGTGGGGTGTAAAGATGAGCCAGGGTTCAGTCAAATGGGGCGGCGGTGGCTCAAGGGGCCATCAGTGGAACAGGAAGTGCAAGGGTATGGGTGGGTACAGAGGCACCAAGATGCACCTCAGAGCCCAGCTATCAGCTGCAATGAAGGAAGCAGACACACCTGCCTGGCACACTTGTTACAAATCTCACAGGTATCAAATCCTCAGCCGAAGGTTTTGACCCCAGACACTTGTGGCAAAGTGAGGAGCTTGTTGGTTGCTCCAACCAGGGAGTGCTACTGACCTCTAGTGGGTGGGAGACAGGAGTGCTACTGACCTCTAGTGGGTGGGAGACAGGAGTGCTACTGACCTCTAGTGGGTGGGAGACAGGAGTGCTACTGACCTCTAGTGGTTGGGAGACAGGAGTGCTACTGACCTCTAGTGGGTGGGAGACAGGAGTGCTACTGACCTCTAGTGGGTGGAAGATAGCAGTGCTACTGACCTCTAATGGGTGGGAGACAGGCGTGCTGCTCAACGAAGGCTTTGCCCAGGGCACCCTCCCTGATGGCAGAGAATGATCCAGCCTCACCTCTGCGTGGTGCTGAGGCCGAAGCCCTGGTCTACATCCCCAGTGCAGAGATGTCTGAGTCCTCCTTTAGTATCCAGGTGATTCCTCTTGGTTCCCTTATGGTCTCGCTTCGGTGCAGGTTGTGAGTAAGCTCTAACAAACATACACATAAAAGAAAACAAAAGTCCTGAGCAGAACACAAAAAGAAAGATATCACAAGTGCTGCAGACACCAAAAAACTCATGCAGCTGCTCCACTAAAGATAAGAGCCAGAGTTTGGCTGCTGGAGAAGGAGCAGGAGCAGGAGCCCGAGGAAGCCTCATCCTGAGGTCTTAGCCAGGCAGGACCCATGTACAGTGAAGACATCAGACCCCATCCTGCCATGACCAGACTGGCAGTGGGGCCAGGCAGGAACACGGGGCATGCATTGACACTTGAAGCCCAGAGTACAACAGGAACATTCAAAAGCTCCATGATGAACAGAGGTGACCTTGGAGAGACTGGAAGGTGAGCAGAGTTAGGATGAAATCCAACAGCACTACATCCTTCCAAGACTAAAGTAGGACAAAAGTGTCCCTCAGAAGACAGGAGGCAGTAGGCTCTGTGACCCCATGCCCCTTGACTATACCACTCGGTGCCAGTAACAAGAAGCACCACACTGTATCATGAGCTGAATCAGTTACACGCTCAGGTATTGCTGAGCTTCTCCAATATGAGAAACCCAAAGTACAAATAAGTGAGGAGCAAAATAAAAGGTAGATGATAGGAAACAAGGAGTTAGATCTTTTGCAGATGTGAAGAGGACCAAGAAAGGGGCAAGGAAGGAGAGAGGAAAGGGAATTGAAAATAATTGAGATGTGTTACGCAGGTGGAGCAACTCCATATGATGAATAGAATCGTTATGCACTGTAAACATGTACCAATAAAAATAAAAATTTATACATTAATTATACATCAGAGAGAGAGACTGAGACCCAAGTATTGGCCAAGGCTTAAGACGCTTAGCAAACAGGGGCCCTTGTTGGCTGGGCCTTCTGCCCCCCTGCTGGCTCAGGACAGCTCACTCGTATCTCACTCGTGTTAAGAATGACGCGGTCTGCAGCATGACCGATGACACCTCCTGTCCCAGCACAGGGCCCGTGGGGTCTCACGTTGTCCTCCCATCCTCACAGGAAGGGGCTGTTTTGTAACCTCTGTGTCACAGGTGAGAAAACAGGCTCTGGGGCAGAGAGTTTTGCCACCTCTCATAGCCAGCATGGGATGGAGGCAGCTGCCCCTGAGCCACGGCTTCCCCACAAAGCTGCCTGTCGCCTGCCCAAGCACCACCCTCTGCCTGATGCTGAGCCTTGGTCTTCACAGAAGCCCTGTGGCACAAATTGATCACTCCCCATGATGAAGAGGAAGCTCTTAGTACACTACATGCCCTCTGAAGGGTGCACGCCAAGCCCATAGGAGACAGACTGGATGCCAAATCCAGGGTCTTTGTGCCAGATCCCCGGGCACTGTGTCCTTCACCAGGGGCAGAACTTGTGCACCTGGCTGCCAGCCTGGTGCACAAGTCCCCATGTCCACAGCCCTCGTGGGAACCAGCCACACAGTGTTGCCGGCATCACAGAATAATGTTCCCCCTTTGTCTTCCACAGGTGGAAAAAATCATTCCCAAGGACACCAGAAGCCAACATGCTAAAGGTACAGTCACTGCCCCACAGTCTGAGCTGTGAGGGTGAAAACATTACCTTAGTCCCAAGAGCTTGTCTTATTCTGTGACCACAGGCTGTCTCCCACAGGCTGGTCTGCTGGGCTCCCCTTAGGAATAACGAAGTTTGGAGACAGGTCTCCTTATGCCTTTTTATTGGCTTTCCATACTGACAAATGGACCGTGCAAATTCATATTCTGTGCTGTGCATCTGAGAAGGACATTTTTTGGAAATGTATGGATTGCATTAAATGTATAACCATGCTATTTCTATAGGCCAACACCCAGAGAAGTCATAAGACAGAAAGCTCATTTTAAAATGTTGATTAATTGGTATGAAATTAGGTCTTAAAGCTTTAGGCCAAATGACTCAAGTTCAGAACTGAAATACAGGCCCAAGCTGAAAAGGAAACAGTTCCACAGTACTAGAGTCCGAGAAAAGGACAAAGACACTTTATTGGACTGGACCCCAAGAGCGTCTCTTCCCCCCGCCGTCTGCTATGATTCCAATTAGGAACGATGGCGCTCGGCAGGCTGACAGGCCGGGCACCAGATCACAGTGAGCCCTGTCTGTGTCTGATGCTATGTTCCGCAGTGTCTTGCGAAACCCCTTCTTTTTAATGAGCAAATGTATCCTCAGGGTCCCACCTGGAAACAGGTGGCACTCAAATCAGGATAAGGAGGTGCGTCCTGCATGCGAGGGGTGGGGAGGACACAGACCAGGGCAGCCACGCTCTGAAGGAGATACTGCAAAGGCCCCTGGGGCAGATCTTGACAGGAGCACGTCCTTGGCAGAGGCCACCCACCTGGCCCAGGAGACTCCCAGGAGCCAACAGGGCACCCCAGCTGGCAGGGAACAGGGGTCAGCAGCAAGGGTCCTAGAGGGAGGAAGAGGGACACCCGCGCAAGCGGCACAGAGGACAGCATGGGGAGGCAGCCGAGTCCCAGCCCTGCCCCTTCCCGTGTGGCCATCAGCAGTCGTCCGGCCTCCGGGTACGGACCCCTCACTTCCCCGAACCAGCCGGGACGCTGGAGGGCTCCTCTGCCCGCCACCCTCCGCCGCTCACAGGCGGCTGTCTGCGCCCCCTCCCCAACCCGACAGGGGACCTCGGCCCGTCATCTCCACTCCGTGAGTCCCGACTTGTGCACGCAGCACTTGCGTGGAGCCAGGAATCTTTCTCTGGTGCATTTTCAGGCCGGGAGGGACTGGGAGAATTATGCAGAAAAATCACTTCGTTGAGGACTGAGTCCTGGGGGAAGCAAGGGAAGGGGTCTGGGGCCTGCCCTTTTCCGAGGGTTCTCCACAAACCTCTGCCCTCATTTCTTTGGCTTTCAGAGCTACTTCAGCCACTAATCCTTATATCAGTATTTCTGTTTATCTCTTTAATTATAATTTTACCTCTGATTGGCCTCTGTTCAAAGAACTGTCTTCAAGAAGCCCGGTCCTGACAGAGGGAGCCCGCCTCTCATCTTCCTGGGCTTCGGTTTTCCGTGCCCTTCGCGGAACTCAGTCGACACCCACCGAGGGCCGTGTAGAAGTAGCCTCTACGGGCGTAACCGTAAACTAGACAGAGAGGCGGGCAGCGCTGCAACCCGGCCTGCACCTGGGCAGCCCGGGCACCTTCACGCGGGGCAAGTTACTCCGGGGATCCAGGCAGTGGGGCTGGCTGTGATGCTCGTTTCCGTTTTGCTTAGAAGGTGCCGAGGAATCGCGAAATGTCCTTCTGTCCTTCTCAGCAGGTCCATGTTTCCTCTGGGCTTCAGTCGCATGGGAAACTTACCAAAGATGAGTTTCTCAGTTAAACCACGCCCCAGCCAAGGGAGCGGGGTCTTTAGGGAATATTTTCCTTCCTGATACCCCTGGGCTGTAGGCTGTGCCAGCCAGGGGTGTGCATGGCTTCCAGCAGAGTGGGGCCAGGGACCAGGGCCAGGTATCTGGGAGACGTGTGTTCTGTGGCAGGCCTGAGACCACGGAAATGGTGATAAACATAGCATACAGTGACATCTTTTCTTTAACTGGCAGCTAATGCTATGCTCCCGTCTTTGTCCCGTGGTAGTTCCTAAAACCTTGAACTGTAAAAGAGAATGAAATAAAAGTACCAGCAAAAATACAGCAGATGATCTGATATGAAGATTAAGATCAAGTTTAGGAACCTCAAGCACACATGACGACATTCTATTAAAATCCAGCTGCCAGGCTGCCTCAGCGATTCCTCACAGTCTAAGCAAAGAGGAAATCAAAATCCTTTATGTAACATTAATTTCACCTAAGAAGAAATTTCCTCAGGCATATTGACAAGGCTCTGCCTCTCAGGACCACACCTGTGCTGTCTGTTTAACGGGGATAAGGGCTGATGTCGTGGCACCAAAACTGAAGTCACCTTTCAGAGCAGACCGCAGTGCAGAGACTACCCAGAGCCCCTCAAAGGGAGTGAGGCTCCCAGAAGCGGAGACTGGCTGGGGTCGGGAGGAGATGGCATGGCAGAGTTCTTCAGCAGTTTTCTCTTTACATCTTGCTTTCCTACTCTTCATAATTGATGGTTCGCTATTACTACCTGGGGCCCTAATCATTCTGTACAAGAGGGAAGCCCAGAGGGCAGAAATTAATACAAATTTTCCCATTTTAGGATCAGGCATCTTGCTGGAAACCGCTCGGCTGATTAATGTGTTTATTACAAAATTCCATATTTTTGATACCAACACGTTCTCTGATAATTTATTCGTTCTCACAAAATGTCACAGAATAAAAACTTATCAGTAGGCTCTGTAACAGAAGAATTTTATAGCGGTATTTTTCATCAAGTTGAGCAGTTATAGATTTATGGTAATGTACACTTTGTGTCATTTTTCTTACAATCATATTCTGACATCATCTGGAAACTATCAGATTTCAAGAACTTATCTTCCCTGAAGCTTGATTTTTTTTTTATTCCCAAAAATGGTTAAAAGTTATTTGGAGGCAAAGTATTTACAGTGAAAGTTACTCGTGATGAACCACCAGCATGAACCACAAATCCAGGAGAAATCACTGCCTTTTCAGAAGAGGACAGCTGCAATTTTCAAATACGACATAGCTTAGCTTGCTAGAAAAACCAAAGCTGAAAATAAAAGAGGCTAGGATGCATTTCTCTCTGCCCTAAATGTGAACCAAGCACAAAATCTAAACCAATTTCCTTTGAAGTGACAAGCATATTATATGTGGGAATGAGTTTATCAAAAAATACAATAAACTACCCAAGAAATGAAAAAGAGAATTATGCCTGGGCGGCTGAACACACATACCCAGAAACATGAGCTCGGCTGAAAAGAAATGAAACAGAACTCCACACAATACCATCCAAAGAGCCTCCGCCTAGCTTGCTTTTACAGGAATTTGGGTTTTAAAAAACTGAGAGTCACAGATGAATTTGGAGTTGCTAGTTCAACTTCCCTGCTTCACACCAAGAGGGTCAGCAAGGGAAGCGGCTCGCAGTGACGATCCAGCAGGTGGCCAGGGCCGAGCCCGAGCACATCCACCTACCGCCGATGCCCCCAGGGCCGCAGGCTCCTTGTTCAACAACCCTCCAGTTCACCCCAACCACTCAGTTTAGTGGGTAAAATGTGAATTGATTGGTGATACTGACCCCTAGTGGTAAAATGTGACAATGCAAAATTCTGTATCGCAGTACCAAGCCTTAGGTCAGAAATAACTTGAAGATTGTTCCCTTACCATTGGAGATTGAAGTTTATTTAAATGACAACCCACGGCTCAAAAGCAACACAGATATTGATGTAATATTTGGATCAGAGTTAATGTTACAAACTTCATTAAATCACTGATTAATGAGCCTTCAGTGCAATATTTATCCTACTGCCTCACAGGGAATTGTAAGGCTCAAAGAAAGGGCAAGGCATCCGCTAATTGCTTAACATAGCTAACACATTTCCAGTAGAGAAACATAGTCACAAAGTAGGAAAATTAAAAACAAGATTTTCAGTAGAAGACCTACAAGAGAATCTGTATCTCCCCAGTAAAGGTTCCTCAATGAAGACTCAATTTCCAAATAGAATTCTAATATATTAAATTATCTTCATACAGGCCAAATATTCCCCCTCCCATGGAAGTACTTCCAAATCACTTCGTGCGTATGCATCAGGGAACCCACCTTATTTTCTTTGCAAAGCTGAGGTGTAAGAAGAGGACCAGCCATCCTTGTCAGCCCTGCATTGAGGCGTCCTCGGGGGCGGGGCTGAAAGCAGGGGCATCCCAGCCACCCCGTGAGCTGCTCCCCTAGATATGGCCTCTGCATCTGCTCTCCTGACTGCCCCCCAGCGGGAGGAGGAGCTGTTTCATTTACAACAGCAGCACAGCCTAATTGGTGCCACCGGAGGGCCTGGCCAGTGTCCTGAGAGAGCTTCTTCCTCCTTTAGCAGCCCAGCTATGCACTTGAGCTCAACACAAGGGACAGCTCTGTCCCCTGCAGCTCCTTCACCTGGGTTCTGGTTCTAGCAAGCTGCACGCTGCGTGGGATGTCAAGAGTTACCCTAAATGCAAGAGGTGCTCTGGGGGCTTTAAATTAAGAGGGGGCTGTGAGTAGGGAAAAGTCAACAGATCTCCCCAGATTGCCCTGCTGCCCAATTTTGCAGAGAATCTGGGACCCTCCAGCACAGGATACAGCACAGAACATTCTTGACTTCCCTGTCCAGGAACCTGGGACCATCTTCTGAGCCAGGCACCTTAGAACACTTCAGAAACCTGACACAAATGTCTTGTAGATTCACAGAACATTTCTCATGCCACATAGTTCCCTGACAGTTATACATACTTTCTTCTTATCTTTTGACTCGCAGGTACTACTGGTAATATTAACGGGATTCAGTGTATGCACAGATCAAATCCACCCATGTCATATTCACCTTCCCTCTCCTCTTTCCAAACTCTAGTCATCATGGTTCATGGCAACTTAGAATTTCAGTTTCCACTCTAGAGAGAACATGAGATATTTGTCTTTCGGTGTCTGGCTTATTTCACTTAACATAGCAGCCTCCAGTTCTATCTATCTTGTGGCAAATGACAGGACTTAGTCCTTCTTTATGGCTGATAATATTCTGTTATGTATATACTGCTTCTTCTTCATCCATTCTTCCACTGCTGGGCACCTAGGCTGATCCCCTGTCTTGGCATATTGGGAATGCTGCCATGGCATACAGCCACGTGCACCATTTGGGCAAATGTTCCTCAGTGTACAAAATCCACATACACAGGAGCTTTGTGGGCACAAACACCTTTCCTCTGCCCACTCTTCCTACAAGTCTAGTGGTGAATGAAAAGCTTGCCCTGTCTCTTCCTTACTTATTTTTTCTAATATCATATCCTGGACAGCAATGTGTAGAAAAGGCTGTGAGTAACGAACATTAAACGGTACTTTCAACATTGCTTGTACACTCAGCCCTCTGTGTCTCTGCTCTGCACCAATGGATTCAACTCACACCAACCACAACTTCAGACAAAGCCACGCCTGTGCTGAGTGCATGTTCCCTATGCAACACCGTGTAACCACTACTTGTGTGGCGTTCTATTCTTCTGGGTCTTATCAATCATCTAAAACTGTCTAGAGCATCCAAAAGGATGTGAATCAGGTCAGTGCAAACATACTCTCCTTTCTACAGGGGATTTCAGCATCTGCAGATTCCAGTATCTGGGGCCCTGCAATCAATGCCCCACCAAGATTCCCATGCAGTGGTGGGAAAGGGATTTTTTTTTTTTTTGAGACAGGGTCTTGCTTTGTAGTTCAGGCTGGCCCTCAGCTCACTAAATAGCCCAGGCAAGCCTGGAACTCAGCAATCCTCCTGCCTCTGCCTCCTGAGTGCTGGGATTATTGGCATGAGCCACCATGCCTGGCACTGTGGTATATGGTGTTGATTGCTGGTGGGTGTGAGTCACCACACCCAGCATTGTATGTGGTTACCGGGATTGAACTCAGGGCCTTGCACTTGCAAAGCAGGCGCTGGAACTACTGAGCTAAATCTCCAGCCCGGGAAAGGGATTTTGAAGGCAGAGAAAAATGGTCATAGCTAGAGGTGACATATATCTGACGAATGCTGAGCATCTCCTAGATGCTCATGTTGGCCTGGCTTCCTCATTGTTCAGTAAATGCTGTGTCTCACAGCAGGGACCATTTCCCCCAACAGACAATGAGCTCCTGCAAGGGGCCCTAACACATTTACAGCGTGCAGTGGGAGGAGAGTCCTGTGCCAGGCCCCAGGGCATCTTCAACAGGCAGAAGCCCACCCTATGTGAGCTCTGTGCTGAGCGTCAAGGGCCTAGGAAAGTACATGCTTCACTCCCCCTAACGGCAAGAGGGGGTCTCCCAGGAGGGCCTCACAGAGCAAGGGACATGGAGCTGAGGTGTGAGCAGTGACTTCAGGGGACAGCTAGCAGCTTTTCTGAATCTCAGAAATACCTAAATTGCAGCTGGATGCTGGACTGGAGAGCAAGGAGCCCTGAGTTCAAATCCCAGCTGCACTGCTTTCCTTACAGCAAGCATTCAAACCTCCTACATCTGAGTCTGTGTCTATAAGGACAGCACCACACCACATCCCAAGGTAACATGCTGGATGCCTCTCAAAGGCCCGTGGAGCTAGACTGGCCATTCCCAGCTCTGTCCTCCTCCCTCACCCTCTACCTCTCTCCCCTAATCGAACCTTCTGGAACCTTCTTCTGTGTTCCTCTGCAGGAGGAAACCATCTCATGCTCTGTAGACTTTGTTTTATGGCCTAGAAAATAAATCTATTATAGATGAATTTATAAAAGCAAAATGGCAACTTCGATCACAGAGACCACAGCTTGTGAATCATTGTTTTCTCTACAGAAAACATGCAGCACCGTGTTGGACACACTGAGAATGATGGTAAATATTTGTTACATTAATTCCATAATTTAGCTGGTTTTCTTGGTGTATTAGATGGACACTGCTTCTCTGTTCAAGAGAGAGTAGTGACAAGGAAGACTGGGTGATCTCAATCCCATCTCCATTACGTGAGGGCCTAGGAAGAGACAAGTAAAGAGGCCTGGGTTGTTTCTGGTCCCATTTCTGTCCCTTTTTTCTAAATTTGGACAAATCATTTTCCTGCACGGGGCCTCAGTGTCCCATCTGGGGAAATACAGTGGAACTCAGTGGTCCTCAGGACTCCGTGGACATGTGGCGAGAATCCTACACACGAATCCCTCCAGCCCACTGGCCTGGCCATCCCCTCCTTCATCCCGAGGCCACATGTCCCCTGTCACCTTCCCTATTCCCTGACGCTCCCAAGGCAGCAGGAAGCCCCTCCCCTGCTCATTTGGAGAAACATCTCCCTCCCACATCCCTCACTAACGCAAACCTGAAAGCTGTAGAAGCACATGTGCACCTTCTGCCCTTATATGAGGAGCCATTAGAGAAGATAGGTTCCTCCTACATTCTTGACTTTGCTTAGTTTAATCCCTCCCCGCTGTACGCCACAGAATGCTTTCAGTAATTTATTGCTGCAATTAATTTCTGAGCATTTCAATAGACTTGGAGTCATTTCTAAAACAGGCCTTGCCAAAAATACATTATTAGCCACTTGGATTGCAAGTTGGTTCTTTGGACTCTTCCATAATTAATCATCAGGACATGAAATCTTAATGGTTCACTTTTGTATGTCATAAAACTCGTGGACACAATAAATCTTAGGATCGAGGCCAAGTTTCATCCAATTTTGTCTAAAGTCTATTTCTCTAATTACAGAACATTATGGTGATGGCCTATTTCTGAAAGCGTTGATTTGATTGATTGTCTTTCATAGGCAAAGGGTATTACATACATTTAACATGAGTTGGACGGAAACAAAGTGAAAAATAAATATTATTTTATTTAACCTAACAATCCAAGCAGATAGATTTCATCATCTGCATTTTATAGAAGCATAAACTAAAACCCAGAACATTTAAGCAACCTGATCAAAGCAACTCAGTATGTGACAGATGATATTAAAGTTGCGTGATGTGGGGGGCCGGAGGGTTAGCTCAGTGGTTCCGGTGCCTGCCTCGCAAGCGCAAAGGACCTGGGTTCGATCCCTGGACCACATATAATGCTGGGCGTGGAGACACGCCTACCAACAATCAACACCGCATACCACAATGCTGGATGTGGTGGCTCATGCCTGTAATCCCAGCACTCAGGAGGCAGAGACAGGAGGATTATTGAGTTTGCGGCGGCTTGCCTGGGCACCATAGTGAGCTCAGGACCAGCCTGAACTACAAAGCGAGACCCTGTCTCCAAATTAAAAAATAAAGAAAAAGTTGTGTGATGTGAAAGGTCTATTTATGACCAGTCTACTGTGTCACTGTCCCTTCTAGGAAGAGACAAATCTTTGCCTCCTACATATCTTCTTTTTCAACCTTTTTAAATGACACATAAGGGAGCAAAAGTTCAGAGAGATCATGTAATTGGTATCAAGTCTTCTCAGCTCATGGGCTCTTCCAATAAAACAAGATCGCAAGCAGCAGCCGGATCTCTTAAAATAGATTCAAATGCATAGGTACACAGGATAGTATACATTTTACAGATAAAAAAAGATGTAACACACAATCTTAAATAGTGAAAAATATAATGCTTTTTCATAATTGCACAGAGCTTATTGATTCTCACAAAATGCTTTTGATTGTTCCATCAAACTCTTGTATCCTCAGCTAGTCTGTGGCTCCAAAAGAAATAACAACACAGTCACACTCTTAGCTGAGCTGAATTATAGTGTTCAAATACAGGACCAAAGTCTATTTCCTCAATTTTCTGCTTTCCACAAGGTAATAGCTACCAGCACCACACATTTAAATTTACTCTGCTTTATTAGCATTTTTTCTATTACTTCCTTAGTCAACAATGAATAAAACAGTAAGTCAAACTCTGGCTAATAGAGTATGCCAATTCTCTCAGTGTAATTATGAGTTCATACTTTCAGCATACCCGCTTTCAAAATGCAATGACCTCTTGACATGATCTGGGAAGAGCTTCCGGTTCACAACTGGAAAGAGCTTCCGGTGCACGGTATGCCCATCATGGGTACAATGGCCCCACCTACCCTGGACAGATGCACTAAAGCAGGAAGCCGTGTGTTTAAGCATATGTTGTCTTTGCTTTGATAATACAAGCATATATTTACATAATTAAATTTCTAGCGATGTCGATGTTTAACAACTAGGATACAGAATTCTTGGAAATTTATCAGCTAGCTCTTGCAGTCTGGTAAAACACCTATTCAACACACCACACAGGTCTTTTAAAACTTTCTGCTTCAAGAGTCCTGGCTTTCACTGCACGTAACGCTGCTAAATGAACTTCTTCACGGTTTCTCCATAATAAAGTGGGAGTGATAAACCTCGTTCAGGTTCACTCTGTGCTCACCTCACGACTTTGCCTCCCCCAAACCGATAACTTCGCCGTCTCTGAGATCTGTCCTAAATGCAAATCAAGTCTCTGGGCAGGCGGTGCCAGTTACACCGTGGGCCACCAGATGGCGCACATCCCAGCCTCCTCCACTAAGAAGATTCCCCACTCAAATTCAACCGGAAAGACTGTTTTACTAGTTTTTTTTGAGACAGGGTCTCACTTTGCAGTTCAGGATGACCCTGAATTCACTGTGTGGCCCAGGCAAGCCTCGAGCTCGCGGCAATCCTCCTGCTTCTGCCTCCCTATTGCTGGGATTACAGGAGTAAACCACGATGTCTGGCAATAGGAAAGACTTTGAAGGACCAGCATTTTGATCCTCTTGTTTGATGGGCAGGAGAGTTTCAGTAGCATTTGAGAATATCTGCGTACTTCATCAGGAAAGTAAATATCTATTCTCCCTCTTGGTTTTCAGTAATAATAGGTAGGCGCCAACAATGCTTTAAAATGCCTTGACTTATTCATTCCACATATAAATGTCCATGAAGTCTAAGGGATCGTCCTCCTCTTTCCAGATGAAGAACCTTTCAGTCCTCGGTCTCTCTCATGAACCCTGGCTCAGCACCTGCTGCAGCCCTGCCTTTAGTAAGTAGCGAGATCAAGAATCCGGTACTAGAAATCCAACTCCAAAATTCACTTGCTTTCTGGTATTGCAAACGCATAATAAATAACTACGTGCCAGGCGACATCACCTGTGTGGTCTCAGCCTCACCTGTGCAGGCCTCAGTTCACCTGGACCTGGACTGCGCGCTTTGTAGGGCAGTGATCACCTCCGCAAAGCTCAGTAAGTCTGTCTGCCTCTGGGGCAGAAAGAAGCTTCAGGAGGTGACGGGTGTGCCCATGGCCCTGACAGAGGTGGAGTTTCACAGGTGTACACTGTCCCCAAACTCTCTGAGACATGCACAGTAAACACGTAAAGCTCTTTTTGTGTCAATCAAACCTCCACAAAGTGATGAGAAGATTGGCCATGGTGAAGGCGATGATATCCTTAACATCAGGCAAAAGCCTGGCTTCTCCTCTGGACCCACCACCCCTTCTTGGCTTCACGTCCCCGTCCTTCCTGCCTCAGGGCCTTTGCACTTGCTCTCCTATCAGGACTCTCCTTCTGAGTCTCTGCTGTCCCTTCACCTGTTTCCTTGTCTTTGCACCACTTGTCCCCGTGATGATTTACTTATTTATACTTTGTCTTATGTATTTTCTACCCCGTGACACCAGAACACTCACTGTTCCCCTCAGTGCTACATTCTCTACACAATATATTTAAAACATCCCCATGCTCAGTATACCGTGTGAGCTGTAATATGACAATGAATAAAAAATAGGTGGATTTTCTTTCCTGTACTCGCAGCCCTTGGAGCAGGCAGGACAGATAACCCTCAGACAATGAGCCGGGCGCTCCTGTTGAATTCCAGGAAGCCCGTCTCCTTGGAAACTTCTTCCTCTGCATTGGATGACGGGTGCCTGGCAGAGGTGGCCATGGCTTTGGCAGAGGCCAGCGTCCCACCTCCCCGGGCAAGTCAGCAACACGACCACTAGACCGCTCCGGAGGGGGCACCGGCAGATGATAAACAAGGGAAATGAGCTTTATGTTTTCCAACTCAGTGGCTCCGGCGGGCACTGTGAAGCCCAAGCCTTCTGTGGCATCGTTGAAATTGTCAAAGCCGCAGCGTCACGACCGTTGCTGCCCCTGAAGTGCATCGTGGGTCGCGTTCAAGTTTCACAGTGTGGAGAGCAGTGCTGTCTCTGTCCACGCGGTGTTTGGAATTCGTAAGAAGAGCCTCTTACTCATTCAAAGTCTTTTCACACCAATGAACGAAAAGAAGTTACTAGTATAAATGACGGTGATTAGCACATATATTGCAATATTTTTCAACCAACAGAATAGAGAGTTGGGGGCATTATTTGAGCTTCTCCCTACTTCCTGCTTCTCTAGCTTCTGCCCCGAAGTTCTTTGCCGTCACTGGGTTGCTTCTCTTCCTCTAAGAGAACTGTTTTCGTCTGTGACTCGCACCCACAGTCACACGTCGGCCATTCTTTTAAGATTATGCTCCACAGTGTCTTAGCTATTGTCATTCTCCAAGTATTTTGTTATGACATTTTATTTTTTTCACAGAAGCAGAAAGAATGCTTTTTAGTATGTTCTTTATTAAGATCAATCTATGTTAGACTAAAATAAAAATGGAAGTGTTTTCGAAACTGGAACTATAGAAGGAGAGAGGTGATTTTATTCCATGAAGTCCTTACTTTAGACCTGGGTGGGCTGCTGAAGTCCTCCAGACCAGTGTGTGCTGTGCTGCGTTGGGTCACTCTGTGCCATCTGGGGCCGGCTGGTCCTCTGACCAGAATAAATCTAAGGAGGTACTCGGGAAGCAGGTAAAGCAGAGGCCGCAGGGATGTGGGGTGGGGAGCTGAGCCTTTGACCCCCGGTTCTGGAGGTTCCCAGGGGAAGGTCCAGAGCAGAGCTAAAAGCAGAGTTTTTTAAAGTACTGAATCAGTCCAAACTCGCCGTTTCGCAGATAAGAAAACACAGCTCAGAAGGCCACTTGGCCAGTCTCAGAGGAAGGTTAAATCTCCCTAACAGAAAATGCACATTTCCCAGTGATTTCTCCCAGCACATCCCGGATAACCTTCCATCCTCCCCCTCAGCTCCACCGAGGAGCACGGCTCCCCAGGGGGCCTGCTGCGGGCACCCCGGTCCCACCCGCCCCTCTCACTCCAGCCTTGCGCCTCTTGAAATCCTGGGTTTTCCAGGATAGTTTCCGCGCACACCCACCACTTAGGGACGGCATTTCAGCAACAGGGACCCTCTGTCACCTCCACCACAGCGCGCACAGGACTGAGGCATCACCTGTGGGGAGCTCTGAGCCCCGGGCCGGGAAGGACGGCGTCGAGTTTGGCTCCGTCCTCTGGGACAGCTGAAGAATTATCTGTGAATGGAATCGAATCTTGGAAATAAAACTATTTCCAGGTCAGAAAACGGGGATTCTACCCACTTCCTTCTTGCTTTCTGGTCTATAAAATAAGGAACTTGGATTTTGGCATCTTCAAAAACCCTTTTCTCTTGAAAGTACTGTAATGCCGTTTCCCATGCTTAGAAAGACTCCATGAAGGTCCTAGACTGGAACTTGAATTACTTTTTAAAATATCTTTTATCAGTGCCTATTAATTTCATAAAATGCTAGGTTCTGATGTGTTACTTTCATACATGCATATCTTCCGATCACGTCATCCTCCCTTTACTCTGCCCCGTCCCCTTCCCTGCCTCCCCGTCCCTTCCTCTAACAGTTTTCTCCTCTGCTTTCACGTCATCCTTTTAAAATTCCACATAACTTTCTGAGTCTGCCTATTTCACTTAAGCTGATGATCTCCAGTTCCATCATTTCTCCCCAGATGATATGATTTTGTTCTCCTCTGAGGCTGGAACAATAGTCCCTACTGCATAAATTCCACCTCTTCTTTATTCATCCGCTCATGGATGCCTAGGCTGGTTCCTCCTCTCACTGCTGTGAACTGTGCTGCCATAAACATGGGTGTGCAGATACACGTAAAGTATGTTCACTTTACTTATTTTACATGCACACGGAAGAATAGGATGGCTGGGCCACATGGCAGTTCTATTTTTATTTCTTTGAAAAGCTGTACTGATTGCCATGGTGCCAGGACCAGTGCACATTCCCACTGGCTGTGCAGAAGATTTCCTCCCCCACACACGTCATTCCTGGCATTTGTTGTCTTCTGTGTTTCTGATGATGGCAGTTCTGACAGGGGAAGGTGAGACCCCAGTGCAGTTTTTATTTGTATTTCCTAATAGCTAAGATATTACATCTTATCACACACTGATGGCCCGGTTGTACCTCTGACTTTGAGAAGCATTCCTCCAATTCACTTGCCCATTTGTTGTCTGAGCAGTTTGATTTGGGGACTTATCCTTTACATTTTCTAGACAGTCACCTTCTATCAGGACAGTAGCTGGCAAGGATCCCACTCTGTAGACTGTCTCTTGCTCTGC
>PVIC010000317.1:0-12350 GCA_004025085.1 Thryonomys swinderianus | reverse complement strand
ATGAATTTCCTTTTGGATTGATTCCTGAAGAGGGTAAGGGGTAAGGATTCTACCAATAGACAGCCACTTTTCCCAGAACCGTTGGTAAAGAGCCAGTCTCTTTTCCAGTGTATATTTTTCACTCTTTCATCCAGAATCTAGTGGTTGTAGTTCCCTGAGTTGTTTCTGTGGCCTCGCTCTGTTCCACGGCTGTGTGTATCCCTTGGTGCTGGTTCCTGTATTTCCATTACAATGGCTTTGTAGTATACTTTGAAGTGTGGTGTTGTGATGCTTCCAGCCTTGTTTTCTTGGCTCGATTATTCTGCGTCTCTTGTGTTCGCATATAAATTTTAGGATTTTTCTTCTAGTTCTGTGAAGAATGGCTTTGAGATTTTGGTGGGGATGACACTGGTTCTGCACATGGCATATGGTATTGTAGCTCTTTTAACACTATTAATACTGCTTATCCATAAGCATGGCGGGTCTTTCAGTCTTCTGGTGTCTTCAGTTTTTATCTTTCCTATTTCATAATGTTTATTGTGGAGGTCTTTCACTATCTTAGGTTGATGCTTAGATTTTTTTTTCTTTGATGTTAGATGAATGATATTGTTTCCTGATTTCTTTATTATCTAATTCATTATTGGTGTACAAAAAAGCTATTGGTTTTTTAAATTGATTTCATTCCCTGCAGAACTTGAAATAATATACATATATATAATGAAATATGTATATAATTATACAAGTGAATATTGTATAAAAGTGAATATACATTGAATATTACCTATTCAATGTAATATCACTCATCATCTTTTTTTTTTTTTTTTTTTTTTTGGCTTTTTGAGACAGGGTCTCACTTTGTAGTTCAGGCTGGCCCTGAGCTCACTATGGTGCCCAGGCAAGCTGCCGCGAACTCAGCAATCCTCCTGTCCCTGCCTCCTGAGTGCTGGGATTACAGGCGTGAGCCACCCTGTCCGTCCGGCATTGTGGTATGCGGTGTTTATTGTTGGTGGGCGTGTCTCCATGCCCAGCATTGTATGTGGTTACCAGGGATCGAACTCAAGACCTTGCACTTGCGAGGCAGGCACCGGAACCACTGAGCTAACCCTCCGGCCCACTCATCATCTTTTGATAAGTGTCTATTCCCTATTTAATTATTGTATGGATATTAATTTTAAATAGGAGCCAGTGACTAGGAGTGGGCCTTAATTACCACATTACATGTGATGGAATATTAATTCTGCCCTTTATTGTTAGGTGACTATATATAAAATATTTAACTTTCTCATGTTTTAATTTCTCCATTCACAGAAAAAGAATGAAATGTAATAAGATCATAAAACCAAAATGTTTAACATCATACTTGGCACCTAACAGATTTTGAAAATTATTAATCAGAATCATAAGTAGGAACCATTTCCATTTAAGCAAATGTAAGAGCACTGCTTGATGACATTTTCCATAAATTCATAGTATTCCTTCTTATGTTTTAGGAGACAAATCCACACAAGGAAACAAGGTAAGGAAAATAATTAGAATATGTTTGTTATTTCTTTTCTTTATATTCATATAAATATAGATGAAGACTTAGATATTACTTGAAAAATATGTCCTAGGATCTTGGTCATAATTTATAATTTCTGTTTGTAACCCAAAAAACATTTAGCAATTGGCACTGGTGAAAAATATACCAAATTTAATTTCTGATTCTGTTTTTTGTTTTTCTTATAGACTCCTTTACCACCTCCAAGGTAAGACATTTAAAATCATAGGGTTTTTTCTTTGCTATTTACTTAAATGGTGTGTGTCAGCACTTGAAAAGAAGAAACACTTAGCATTGAAAAACTGAGTTGACCAACAACATGCCTTCATTCATCTATTTAGATATTCATTCGTTCACATTTAACTACCATATATATCATTTCCTTATTTATATTTATTTATTTTAATGGATTTTATTGGTACATTTTATACATACATGATGATCTCATTCAACATTGAGAATTTGTACCTGCACATGACACATCTTCAGGTAGCAATAGGATCCACCTGAGCAGAGTGTGGTGCCCAAAGAAATGAAGGAAGAAGACAAAATTTCCCAACAAAATAATAAGATAATAATAATAGTTAATATAGTTTGTATTGCTATTTTTAAGTAGTTACTGAGAATATAAGGTGTGGACTAAAAAAGGTTCTCTCTTACAAGGAAGAAATAGATAATAGCACAAAACTTTCTTTTCAATGAACTAAGAGAAACTAGTAGAGTGGATGTAACAAATTATACACATATATATGGCTCTGTGTGTATATAATTTTAATATAAGAGAAACCACTTGCTTATCTGACATTTCACTTAACATTATGTTCTTATAGGTTAATATTTATTTACCTAGGAATTCCTCAAGTTTATCCTTCTTTATAGCAGAACAGGCTCCCTTTAGTGTAAATACCACATTTTCTTTATCCATTCATCTGTTGATGGACATATATTCTGTTCCCAAGATCTAGCTATTTTAAACTATGCTGGTATAAATGTGGGTAGGCCTGCATCCCTGCAATATGATAATGTTAACTTTTGGGGGACAATACCGAGGAGGAGGATAGCTGTGTCAAATCAAGTTCCTATTTTTAGTATTTTGAGGATTTCCATAGTAGTTGTACTAGTTACATTCCCAAAAATTCCTTCTAGTTTTTTTCTCATCTTTTAGCAAAAAAATATCTACCGATCATTGATGGTTATAGACTCATCATTCTCAAATTCAAAAGAGACTGGGCTGACCCTATATACTTATGTCTCTAGTATCAACAGACAATAATCAGTGAGTTGATGCCTATATAAAGATTGACTATATATAATGATGACATAAATTTGAGGCTTACAGTATATAACATATGTTCCTGTAAGCATATATATTTATATGTAATATATGTGTAAAATCAAAAAAATTATATGTACATCTAGACAAGATAGCAAGAAGCTCCTGAGGCTCTCAGCGTGTGGGCTACTTACACTGCTCCTCTGAGGCCATGTGTCCCTCTGCCATGGCGTCTGTTACAGTCATGTCACTCGTTTCTTCAGTCCTCCCTCCTGGAAAGCACAGTCTCCTTTTCCTCTTAACATCCTCGGCATCCACCACAGCACCCAATGTGCCTTGCACATGAGTGGGCAAACCAGTGACTGAATTGGGGAGTTGGTCTTCCTTTACTTAGGAACATTTCTATAGTTCCTTGGGCAGCTTTAACCATTCAGCTCTTCTGGGGCTGGGGATTTAGCTCAAGTGGGACCGCGCCAACCTTGGATGCACAAGGTCCCGTGTTCGAACCCCAGTACCACAAAAAAAAAAACAATTTCAACTCTTCTGGCACTCAATAAATGGAAGGCTGTCATTCTCTGCCATTCTCTTTTCCCAAGGCCTCCTGAAATGCAAATAGGTGCCATACTGAAAAGTATATGCCACCTGGTAGACAGCTGTATCTGGAAAACAGCACCCAACCAAAGCGCAAGACTTCAGGGAGGCAGATTTAGATTTGCTAGAAGAACAAACACACTAATAACACACAGCTGCCTGAAACAGTTTGGGCTGCTCAGTGGCAGAAGCTTCTCCTCGCTATGTTTCCCGCCCAGGCTCTGGACAGGGCTGGGGGGTGTGTGCGGGGGCTGAAGGCCAGCTGCAGAGCTGGTGACCCAGCCATGCTGTGACTCTCCACACAGGCCTCCACCCACCTTGCCGAAGAAGTACCAGCCCTTGCCCCCCACGCCTCTGGAGAGCCACACGCCTGCCCTGCAGTGGCACACCTATCCAGAAGCCCAGCGGGCGCCCAGGTGAGAGACGTGGCCATCTGGGCAGTGTCTGGACAGAGTGGCTGGTGGGGGGGATCGCCTCCCCCAGGGGCTTCCCCAGGTGGGCGGGGAGCTCCTCTGGGCCAAGGGGGACCAGCTTCTCCTGGAGAAAGACCACTTAGAAACCCAGGGTGTGATACTTCCCAGAAAATACAGCGTTGTAATAAAATTCACCATTAAAAGAATGGCCCCATTCAGGCCCGAGTTAGTTACTGAAGAGGCTGCTCTGTCCCCGGAGCAAATCAAGACGTGCTCTGTGACAGCCAGAAAGGGCTCCGGGCGCCACGGGACCAACCTGGGAACGGTTCGCTGTTGGTTGGGCTGGAGAAGCACAGCCACAACTGGGAACTCTTCTACTGAAAACATTTTTACCTTTTTTTTTTCTTTTTCTTTTTTTTTTTTTTTTTTGAGACAGGGTCTCGCTTTGTAGTTCAGGCTGGCTCTGAGCTCACTATGTGACCCAGGCAAGCCTTGAACTCAGCAATCCTCCTGTCTCTGCTTCCCAAGTGCTGGGATTACAGGCGTGAGCCACCACGCCTAGCACTGTGGTATGTGGTATTGATGGCTGGTGAGCGTGAGTCTCCATGCCCAGCATTGTATGTGGTTACCGGGATCAACTCAGGGCCTTGCACTTGCGAGGCAGGTGCTGGAACCACTGAGCTAAATCTCCGGCCCCACTATTGCCTTTTTGACAAATAAATATTGCAAAGCCAGCCCACCAGCACTAAAGGCTTCCGTGGGCAGAGGGATTCCCATTCCAGATGTATAAAGTGCCAGCCACCGCGGCTAACCTCAAAATGTGACTAGCTCAGGTAAGTAGTGCTCCCCACAAGATGGTTTGAATTTCCAAACCTTTTTTGGAAGCCAGAGAAGAACATGGCATTTTCTTCTTACTCCTGCACAGAAGGAATGGTGCTTTCTGGCTGGACTGACAGGCTGGGGCGTAACTGTGCTTGAGCTGGGTTGTCTCTCAAGAGTGCGGAAATCCGGGGTCCCGAGTCCGTTTTGAGCTATGTGGAAGACCCGTTCCTCCCCAGAGCTGGTGGAAGGAGGCATTAAGTAACCTCAGATGCCGCGGAGCTGTCCCTCCTCCGCGTCTGGAGATGTCTCCTCTCCTCTGTTCATCCCTCGCAGTCCCAAACAGATGCACATCTTCTGAAAGCCACCACCCTCATCCTCCCCGCTGTGCAAGGTTCTCTCCCTGCACCCCTCTCTCCTAGACCACAGCCCCAGGAAAGAGCATGGGCAAAGGCTGGATTCAAAGTGTCCTGGGTGAAGCTTAAGCTCTAATTCACTGGGGACAACGGTGACTTTGCGTCCCTCCCCACCCCGGGGGACAGTTGGCGACATCTGGAGAGCACTGGGGTGGTAACTTGGGGGAGGCTGGCACTGGCCTTTGTGAGTAGCGTGGGCACCTGCGGAGCCAAGGGTAACAGACTTGGCAGGGAAGAAACTGGCTCAGGAAGCCCTGCAAAGCCGACACCAATGCGAAGGCAGGTGACGCCAATGCCTGCCGCCCACCGACCCGTGAGCAACAGAGCAAGTTCAGTGAGATGATTCCCGTGAGGTGCTTAGTAGCAGCACAGATTTATAACTGCCGTTCCTTGTGTCCTCGTAATCTTCCGATCTCTTCTGATTGAGCCTTTCTCAACCCCACATCATACACCCAGATTCTATCTTGCGCCCCAGAAGGACCCATGTGGCATCCGATTTCCTGGCACAGCGCAGGACCCACGCGGGCATAGGTGCCTGACAAGCACGAATCTCCTTCGCAGCTTCCAGAGGTGCCTCACCCCGGGGACCTCAGAGCTGCTCGGCCGTGATTTCCACCCCCAAAGGGGAGAGGCAGTGAAGAAGTGTGTTAGGAAGCGGGGCCGTCAGGGCTGGGAACGCAGTATTCTCTCCAGAAAACTCTTGATCAGATAGTTTAGTGTATGAAAACTGGCCAATCTCCAGGGAGGCCAGGAGATAGAGAATAGCACTAACAAGATGCTGTAGGTGAGCAGCTTGTTTGTCCTGAGAAGGACGTTTGTCTACTTCCTGCTCCCTCATGCTGAAGAGGACAGGATCCCGGCCCAGCGGAACACAGATGCCCCCCATGGGGCCACTTCCAGCTGTGTAACTTCAGAAACCTCCTTAACAACTCTGAGTCCTGTGGTTTTCATTTATAAAAAGAAAATAACACCTCTATGTGATGGCACTGTGGAGATATGTGCTTTTTGTGACAGGCCTAAGATGATATCTATGACTGCGCAGGAAGGAGAGCAGGCTACCTGGCACTGCCCACCTGTGCACAGCGGGATTAGGAGCCAGGAACCCTGTTATCTACACACAGCAGCTCTGTTTCTCATAACTGCTTTACAATGATCAGAAGACTTTGCAAGCATACTATCCCCAGCATCTACAGGAATTGCATTCAGGGAAGACTGGAGCATTTCTGTGCCCCCCCCCCCCGTGGACATGACGCACAGCCAGGACTAGGGACCCAGAGGAACCAGATTCTAGGAATACTCCCCACACACATTTGCCTCTCCCAGGTCTGTCTGCCCAGGTACCCAGTCTCTGCCATTATGGTCCCTTGATCTGCAGGGGTCCGGCTGCTGCTCCTCCCCACTGAGTGATACTGGTCTCTAGAAACTAGGGCTTTATATTTCAGTCCTTGCAGTTTTAGTTTGCAATAGTTTAATCATTTCTGGGTGCAACGGGAATTGAGCTGCCTCTTTTCACTGCAAACCACTCCGAGAGTCACTGCATTTCATCCTCTGGGCTCTCTTGAGGGCTCTGTGGAGTATTTTTCCAAGGTGAAGTACATCAGCCAGTGGCCTGTGGCACTCAGGAAATACCACCTCCTCCCTACATTGGGGCCTCTGAGCTTCCTAAGAGACATTAGGTAATAGTGAGAGTCACAAGGCTGGGATGTGACTGTCAGACGTACGAGCACGAAGCCCTCCAGGAGACACAGGACACCACCGAGAGCTGAAGCATGGGAGAGTTCTGCTTTAGGAAGAGAACTGCGCTTTCAAATGCATCGTTCGTTTGCAGGGCACACTTGGGATGTCACACCACCTCACTGATGACCGGGTCACAAGTAAACAGCCACGCAGGCTTTGAAAATAGAGCAAGGGCACTCTGAGTCTCGGCAGCGCCCCACAGAAAGCCCACCCTGCCAGCAGCCGCTTTATACAACACAGTGTGTGAGCCACAGCCTGAGGGAGATGCTGTGAGTCACATCTGGCCATCGAGGGCTTCCTGTGACAGCTGCAGCCTTGGCAACTCCCGGCTCACCCTCCACGGTGGCTGCGGCTGCACCCATTGTCCTCCAGACCCATCTGTCTGCACTGGTGGGGAGTCCCCTTTCTGTAAACCTAAGGGTTGGCTTCACAAAATAACAAAATAAGCAGTTAGGTTAAAGAACGTATAAGATGTGTTGCTGACAACTCAGAACTAGATGAGAATTTAAAAGCGGGTTGTGTGGTCTCAGCGATCTACACACTACTAGGATTGCTATGATACCCATGGACTTAATATTTATTTTGCCTAGTTTATTTGTTTCTCACTAAAATAAACTCACTTATAAATAACTGCAACACTGGAAGTTTCAGACCATAACTTTTAATCTGGGGGCATTTCTCACTGTTAACAGAGGAAATAGGCAAATATTAGAAAGGTTTTTAGGAAATGGTGGTCTCCAAGTAGAGACTCTCTCTTTGACCTAATCTGAAAGGGAATTTTAAACAGAATATCTCCACAGCTAGTTTAATGCCAATATCATCAGGTGATTTGAATATTGCCAGGTCATTTAAATCACATTCACTTAAAACTTAGCCAAAAGCTAAAAGGCATTCAAGAAAGTCCATGTTTATGGTAAAGAGTAACCACCTTAAGTTTATATCCATTGCCTACTGTACATAAAAAGGAAATGTGATTAGTGGTCATGTTTTATGGGTCACCGGCGGCAGACAGAACATGGACAAGCCTCGGCTTTCGCGATGCTCCTGACAGGCAGCACAGGCCGTGGGGACCCAAGGTCAGACAGCATGGAAGGGGCTCGGCACAGTCCCTGGGGTTCTATCCTCAAGTTCAACTAATTCCAGTGACAGATTCCCACCCCTACCTTGCTGGGGGCTCTGGTGCTCATGCAGAGGATACATTGCTGCATATAAATTCAGTGCTTTTATCTGAACAGAAACACAGTCCCTCTGCTTATTCCTCTACAAGGGTGAACTAATTCAGCTGAGCTAAGCTAAGGGAGCTAAGATTTCCTCACCAACTCAGCTCTCAACATAAGCACTTGAAATGCCTCTATGAATTGAAAGGACTTAATTTTTACATACTTCTAATACTGTCCGGGCAGGTTTAAATCCTAGCAAGCAAAACTCTCTCTAGCAATTGCTGTCAAACTAATACAGCAACTGTGTAAATATAGGAAAATTCAAGTTCTCTTATACGGTTCAAAGCCTTTACAAATCAAGTTGAATATGTCTTCACTACTGTAACTTTTGCAATACTAATCGTTATGTTTTAACTTGAAGTCATGTAGCTGATCCATTGGCAACGCCAGTGTACCGGTCTCCTAAACGTGAACGACGCTGAGATCTAACCGCACAGCAGTGACATCATAGGTGTTCGCGCCACCTTCATTCACTTCTTCCTCATGCGCTCACTCCCCCAACTTTAGAACTGTGGGACCTCAAGACAATCCCCAGCTGCTCGGAGTTCTGACACCAGCTCGTAGTGACTGAGTGCTGCGTGTTTCCAGGTCACCTTGCCCGACACAGACTTTGAAAACTCTAGTCCACAGCCATCAGCTGAGATGAGCTTTCAGCTGTGGAGCTTTAACTCACAGCTTCCCTCTCTGACTTGACCAGGTTCTAACCATGGTGCTCTGTGTGGAGCCGCCATTTTCATTGGGATCTCTAGCAAGTCTCCAAATGCATATGCTTGTTGTCCTTCTGCAGATGATAAACACGAGGTTCAGAGAAGCTAACTGACTTGTCAGTGGAATGGAAGACTTGTTTATTCTGAGACTTATTCAATGCCCACACTATCAAATCCTCAGTCTTTCCCTTCCATTCAGTTTCATGCTCCTCATCTCTTTATTATTGTTCTTTCTCTTACACATGCCTTTCTGGGACCTCACTGCATGTGACAGCTTTATATTTAAAATTCTTTACATTTCCTCCGAGCAAGTCAGTAATAGGTCTGATTGTGCTAATGAGACCTGACGTGGAAAACCAAATGTCAGGAGGAGCGAGGATGTTCTCGAAATCCTCCTAAGAGAAGAAACAAGTATATTTGTGCCCCTTCTATCAACACCTTTTATATTGACTTATAACTTATTTTTCCTAGAAATTTATGAGAAAAAATAACTTGCTTTAGTTTTATAGAACAGTGATAAATATCACATGGAACTACAGACTGTTAATTTGGCAATGAAAATGCAATCAAAGGTTTATAAGGGCTCAGAATGATTTTATCTTGGTCATTATGACTTGCATTTTATTTAACACTATGTCACTTTTTTCTTACAGACAAATAAGCTTAAAGGACTTAAGTGAAGTAAGTAGCAATTTTCCTCCTGGGGAACAGAAAGGGAATTTCTGTGCATTAACTGACCACAGTGAGCCAGCTTCTACTTGCTTCGGGTGCTTCAACACCCCTCATTCTCATAATAGCTGTACTCAAGGCATTTTATCACCCCCTATTTGAAAAGTGAGCAATTTAAAGTGAAACAAAGAAAGATTCAGGCTGCAAGAGAAGATGCTCTTCCTCTGCCATGTTCATCGTGTACTTACCAGTTCAGTGGGCAGCATGCCCACTTCCACAGGGAAGACAGTCTCCACAGACATCCGTGGGCTTCTAAGGCGTCTTGTTGTCCTATTTCACGTATGCTCCTACATCTAGACCGTAGAGGTCAATGTGTTTCCTTCCTTCTTTCCTTCCTTTCTTCCTACTGTTTGTCCTTGCTTCCTTTCCTCTTTGTTAGCTTTACGAGAATGTTAATACTAAAAGTCCTATTTTTAGTTTGTTGCTCAAGACATTCATTACCTCCCTGTGTTCCACAAAATAATTAATCATGTCAAGAAGGATAACACGTCACTCCTGGGTGAGAGGCGCAGCGCTGGGTCCTACAGCATTTCTCCAGGCTCTCGTTCTGCCAGCAGCTGCTGGAGCTCCGGAGTGTTACCAGGAAGGAGCAGGCTGAGCAGGATGCTCTCCTGCGGGGGGAACCCACACATCCTGGTGGCTGCCCCTTTCTCCCTGTGGGTTAAGCTGATGAGCCTCAAGTGGAGATTGGCTGCCCCTTGAGAGGACTTCAAGTCCATAGAGTACTGTCAGCCTGAGAGGACAACAGGTTTTCCAGTCACCAACAAGCAGGAAGGACATGCAACTGGGAGCGTCCAGGAATTTTTGTTTCCTTGTAACTTTTGTTGGATTCTGCTGAAGGTGGCATCGTCTAAAGAAAAAGATCTAGGGCCGAAACATATTTCTTCTTACCTTTTGCCAGGACTCTTCCTCAAAAGTCCAAGCAGAAGGGCAAACATCACCCTGAGTACCTGGGAGCACCTGAGTTGCTTGCTTATCTTGGAGGGTAGAATCTATTCCGGGAGAATACTGCCCAATTCAAATTCAACTGGCACTTCAGAGATTGCAAAGGAAGTTGAGACTCCTGGTCTCTTTTCATCCACACAAAGCCCTAAGAGAAAAATACAGCCCGAGAGAAGTGGCGAACTGTCAGAGTGCCCCCAGACGGCAGAAGACAGGGCCAGCTCTGGAAATCCCACCATCCAGGGCTGCTCCCCAAGGCATGCCCCTCTTCCTTAAAAACTGCCACCAGGGCAGTCTGAGCTAAATAATTAGAAAGAAAAACAAGAAAGGAAGAAAGAAAAAAGCAAGGGAGGAAAGGGAAGAAGAAAGAATAGAAAGAGTGAGAGGGAGGAAGAATGGAGGGACGGGGAGATGATAAGCAGACATTACCATCTATCTCACTGGAGTATACGTATTTCTAACAGTAAAAAAAGCTAAGCTATTAGAAACTAGAGAGATCTCATGCTACTTTTTCATTGCACTCATTTTACATTCAGAGACCTCAACCAACAAGTTGGCTGGTTCTCAAAGAAATAAAACAACTACTCTCCCAGGATGGGGATTCTCTACAGACAGGATTTATGGTTTCGCTTCCCCTCGCCTTTAAGGAGTCCAAGAATGCCCTGTCTGATTGAGCACTTGGAGCAGGAGATTCAAAGTCCAGGGGACACTCAGTGGGGAGACTTCTGAACCACTCATTAACATGGATCCATTACCCTTTTTCCTTGCCCTGAAGGTCTACTTCCTCTTGCTATCCATAATGAAATAAATGCATGTCTTCTTCCATGAACCCTAGGGGATGCCAAGGTCATTAAAACAGAAAGGCCTGTCTGTGGACTAGCTTCAGACAAGACATAAGCTGCTGCTCTCAGGAAATTCCTGCTGTGAATTTCTTAACTAAAAAGCATTTGTGAATTAGGAGAGCTGGACTCGGTCAGTTTGGCCATGAGATAAATGAAGGTGGGAAAATGGCACCCCTCTTTGGAGCTCATCTGTAAACCAATGGCTTTCAGTGCTTCTTGGAAGGTCTTCATAGTGAATTGAAGTCTTCCAGATTAAACAGCATAATTTAAATGGAAAATTTTGAAGAAAGGTGTGATAAACCTTCCTTACCCCATAAGAAGTATGTGCATATGTAAAAAGAAAAACCATTTTTATTCCAGAATGGTCATAAACCTCACTTGACAACCAATGACCTTTTCCTTCCCTCAAGTTAACTTGCTCTTACCTAAATGGCACCTATTCTTTTTAATTGAAGAAAAGTTCATTTTAATTTAATGGTACCTACTTCTTTTTAATTGAGGAAAAGTTAATTTTTAAAAAACTGAGTGAGGGGCCAGAGATTTAGCTCAGTGGTTCCAGCACCTGCCTCGAAAGAGCAAGGTCCTGAGTTTGATCCCCGGTAACCACATACAATGCTGGGCGTGGTGACTCACCCAGCAGTCAATACCACATACCACAGTGCAGGGCGTGGTGGCTCACACCTGTCATTCCAGCACTTGGGAGGCAGAGACAGGAGGATTGCTGAGTTTCAGGCTTGTCTGGGCTAAATAGTGAGCTCAGGGCCAGCCTGAACTACAAAGCAAGACCCTGTCTCAAAAAAAAAAAAAAAAACATTGAGTGAGCATTTCATCTTTTCAAGGGTGGAATGTGGTCAAAGATGAAAACCTTTCACGGGCCGGAGGGTTAGCTCAGTAGTATCGGCGCCTGCCTTGCATGCGCAAGGTCCTGAGTTTGATCCCCGATAACCACATATAATGCTGGGCGTGGAGACTCACGCCCACCAACAATCAACACCGCATACCACAATGCCAGACGTGGTGGCTCACGCCTGTAATCCCAGCACTCGGGAGGCAGAGACAGGAGGATTGCTGAGTTCGCGGCGGCTTGCCTGGGCACCATAGTGAGCTCAGGGCCAGCCTGAACTACAAAGCGAGACCCTGTC
>PVIC010000316.1:82346-135080 GCA_004025085.1 Thryonomys swinderianus | reverse complement strand
TCTCCCTCTCCCTCTCTCCCCCCCTCACCCTGTCTCTCTCGCCAGGCCGAGCTGGCAGGGAGCCCAGGTGGACTTTTTCATGTTCCCTGGCAGGTGCCTCTGCAGGGCCTCCACAGACACCTGTGATGTGTCCGACATCCTACGCTCCTGCTGGTGTGACCCACGCCACTCTGGAAACCTCTGACCTCCTCTGCCGTCCACCTGCTCCAGCCCTCCAGGAATCAGTGGCCTTTGGCTGCTGCTCTCTCCCTGTGCACACAGGCTCTGGGGACATCGGGAGGACCTGACAACAGAACTACAAATGAGGCCGGGTTGAAGCGGCTGTCACCGGTGCAGCCCTACTGGGCCCCGTGCTCAGAGAAGCCTGGAGTGAGCTGTGAAGTTCTTAGGGACTGAACAAGGGGACCATGTTTGCCTTTTGCCTGAGCCCTGCCTGTGAACTTGTTTGCAAGGGCTGGGGGGACCCCAGACACACTGCCTGGCCAGGTGGCCAAGGTCAAGGGGTCGGTGGTGAGTCAGGTGATGGCATGAATCCCTGTTATGCTGTGAGGACAGGGACCTTTTACACCCATAACTTCTGCCCTCGATGACCCACATAATCCACTGAACCATGAGAAAGACATCCAATAAACCCACGCTGAGAGATGTTCTATCAAGCACCTGACTCAGACTCCCCAAGACTTTAAAGGTCATTAGAAACAAGGAAAATCTGAAAAGCAGTGGCAGCCAAGAGGAGCCCAAGGAGACAGGACAGCTAAATGTAGAATGCCCGTGCCTGAGGGATCCTGCCAGGGGACTGGGTATATGGTTGCTTTCTGTACTTTCCACTCCACTGTGCTGTGAACCTGAAACAGCTCTAAAAATAAAGTTTATAATTAAAATAGAAAACCTGCTGGCTGTGTTGGTACATGCCTGTAATTGTAGCACGGTGGGAAGCTGAGGCAGGAGAATTACAAGTTCAAGTTTAGCCTGTATAATTTGGCAACTTAATGAGGTCCTGTCTCAAAATAAGAAAAAAATAAAATAAAAATTAAAAACTGGTTAAGGATGTACCTCAGTACAAAAGCTATCAGTTCATTCTTCCAGTAGAACACACACACGGACACAGACACACACACACACACACACAGTGGGGGGAGAGAGTACTAAGTGTCATACGGTGTCTTGGATGGGATCCTGGGACAGAATTGGGACAGTATGTACAAACTAAGGAAATCTGCATAAAGCATGGACTTCAGGTAATGAAAATGTATCCCTGTTGGCTCATGGGTTTGTCAACGTTTGTTAGTGCTATGTTAACAGCAGAGAAGCTGGGTGTGGGATTGGTAGAACTCTGTACCAACCTTCCAACTTCCCCTTAAATCAAACACTATTCTAATGGCGAAAACTTGCTCGCTGCACCCCATGGGAGGAGTACAGTCATACAGACCATTTCCATGGGCCGAAGGATTTAGAGACAGCAGCCTGCAAAAAGCCTGCCCTCCCACTGGCCACCGCCTCAAGCCCCCTATCACCTCTCACCTGGAAGGAAGTCGTCGGTGGCAGTTTGTACACTACTTCAGCTTTTGTGGTTTAATCTCACCCTGTGGAGATCACCAGTGTGGCTTCATCATCAATGAACGCTGTGTCCACTGACACATCTGCTACAGATGGGGTCCAGCCTGCCTGAGCTCTAGGACATCAGAGTTAGTCCTGCATCTTTCTGGCTCCTAGCAGTCATCTAGGTAATGTGTAGGAGAATGACAAAGATTCATTCATCACCAAAAGGCACAGCGCAAGCTTTAAGAAGCACAGAGAACTTCCAACAAACCATACAGGACAATGGGGCTTGTTTCCTGGAATGTTTCTGACAGAAATCACAGTATTTCTCATGTCATTGTAGGGCGTGAAACGTTTATCATAGAGTGTTGTGGGCATCTGTGTCCACTTGCTTCCCAGCGTCAGCTCCAGAGTGGGACCATGCCCTCCTCTTCCCTCCCCCTCCCACCTGGATGGCAGCAACACAGCACAATTCCTTAAAAGAGCAAAAGGAGCTATGACTGGGCCCATGTGCCTACTTCCATGGATAGGATGCGGCCCCTCAACACACAGAGACTGCCTTAGGTGCACACACACCCCACCCACCACAGCACAAGGTCTGACTTCAATCCCCTTCCAGGCTTGCTCCTGCCATTATCCCTCCAAAAAACCCCAGTGTTAGGAAAGCCTGCTTGTTACCACCCATAATCCCAGCACTTTGAGAGGCTGAGACAGGAAGATTATAAAATTGAGTCCAACCCAGGCAACTTCATAACTTAGTAAGATCTTGTCTCAAAATGAAAATTTAAAATGTGTAGGATGTAGTTCAGTGTGAAATTCAATCCTCAGTAACACACATGCACACACACATACACGCATGCACACACACATGCACGCACACACCCAGTCCAGTGTCTCAGCCTTCTATGGCCTGAATCCAGCTGCCTCCCAAAGCCTCGTGCAGCCACATGTGGGGAGTTTCAAAGTGGTTTGATTAGGGTGTGTGAATGTGGATTAAGGGTGTTATACTGGGATTAAAACTATGGAGAGGGGAAGCCATAATCTGCATGATGTTGACACCAATGAATAGGCTTTTATCCTAAAAGGAATAAAAGAACCAAAAGGCTTGCTGCTGCTGCTGCTGCTGCTGCTGCTGCTGCTGCTGCTGCTGCTGCTGCTGCTGCTGCTGCTGCTGCTGCTGCTGCTGCTGCTGCTGCTTGCTACTTGTTGCTTCCTGCCTGCTAGGCCATGAAGTGTTTCTCTTTTGTAATGTCCTCTGCCATGCTGCTCTCCCCCTGGAGCCAGCTGACTGTAGGCTGAAGCCTCGACAAACCGTGAGATGAAATACATTTTTTCTCCTTTAACTTGTGGGCATTGGATATTTTGACTCATCAATGAGAAAAGCAACTAAGACAGGCCCCAACCCTGACACCACTTCCTAGACTGGCCATTTGCAAAACTGCAACAATGGATCCAACAACAGACCATAACAAAGTCAAAGTCAACTCTTTCTCTAGGGCAAGTGTCAGAGTAGTTGACAGTGACTTGCCCTGGCCCATTTACTCTAAGATGTTTACTGACATATGTTAAAAGAAAATACAACCCTAGAACCCACTGAGAGATAAAGGGGCAAAGAGAATGGAGCAGATCCCTAAGATGGCATATTACTCAGCTTTCCAGAGGAGAAAATTCTGACTCATACTACAACCCAGACATTGTGCTAAGGGAAACAGCATAGTCACAAAAGGACAAGGACTGTGCAACTCCCTTAAGCAGTAACTAAAGAAGTTAAATTCACAGGGACAAAGTAGAACAGAGGTTTTCAGGGACTGAGGGCAAAGAGAGTTGGAGAATCACTGTTTAGCACATGCAGTTTCTGTTTGTTGTTCACTTTGCAAGGTGAAAGAGCCCCATGAATGTAGAGCGGGGATGACTACACTGTGATATGAATGCACTTAATGTCACAGAGCTTGTACCTTGGAATGTGGGTAAGATGGTGAATCCTATAGAAATTTTACCACAATACCTTTGAAGTGTCTTCGTGCCCCTGCCATGTGCCAGGCACTGTTGGAAGCATGGGAGATGTAATGAGGAATGAAGCCATGCACTCACTCTCCTGAGCTCACCCCATGGGGAAATAAACAGATAAACAGGAAAGCAAATGAGTGGATAAGAGAAGTGAATAAGAAAATCAGTAAAAGGAACAAGACACTTTGCAAGGATGGCCAACATGACAAGCAGATTTCCCTTTCTGGAGAGTGAATAGTGAAGAGATCCTTCATAGTGGGAGCTGTTCAAAGGCCACCTGGAGCAGGTGACACTGGAGGTGAGTCCTGAGGGATGAGGTGGACCCAGTCCCATGGTGGTCTGTATCAAGAGGATGCCAAAGAGACCACAGGCAAGACCAAGCCCACCAATGGGACTACCTGGTCATGCCTGGGGACAGGTGGAGGTAACAAGGTTTCCAAAGAGTGGCAGGGGCAAAGTGAGTGGCTGAGAGTCTTGGCAGCCACAGATTTTATTCTATGGGCAACAGATGGGGTGGCACTGGAGGTTTCTAAGCACAGCAAGGGCTGCTTCAAGGCCTGGGCCAATGTCACCACTTACACACACCATCCTTGACAGCTCTGTTTCTTACCAGGCACCCCCCACCCCACAGTACTGTCCCTTGACATTCTGCAATGTTCCACCCAAACTCCCTGAGACGCCACATCTGTGAAAGTTGGCTTCTCTGCCTCCACACAGCCCAGCTTTCCCTGCAAGGAATTCACACAAGGAAAAGCAATCATGCCCAGGAGGAACCTGCCCTCTTTCCGGTGGGCATACTCTCTCCCCCACCATGACTCCCTCTCCCCTGTCCCCAGGAGCCTCCTATCCTTCATCTACAGGGGTTCACGCTGATGGAAGATGATTGTACTTCTTCATTTACTAACCAGAGAAAGGACAACTGACACTGTAATTCTCACAGAATCAGGGCAGAGCTAACATGTGGTCTCTTTGCTCAGTGTGATTTCCAGGAAAACTTTGGTCAAATTCACTGCTGCCCCAACTCACCACATTCTGACCTCTGACACTGTTTTCCTCCTGACTTTATGTCATGGCTGGTAGAGATGAACTGGAAGCTCAGGATAGAGGGCACCTTCTGCTATGTCCAGAAAGAATATGAAAAGTTATTTGCCCTTAATCCGAAGGCCCACAGTTCACTGGGCCCCAGGCTTTGGCCAGACCAACACCTCCAACTTGGTGCTGCTTATGCTGGGCACCATTCTGAAGACCATCCCTTGGGGTGAACCCCAAAAGGTTCATCCCAACCTCTTCAGGCCCCAGTGCTTGGTCAACCATCATGGCTGTAAACTTGGCTGGCCAGCTCAAGCCCAAAGACCTGCAAGATCACTTTTCCGAGTTGTAGGTAACTCAGCTCAGGCTGTTAAACACTAAAGACTGAGTGTGTGGCACCCTGGCTGGACAGCTCTACCTCTCTGCCCTCTCTTTAGAGGGGGCTATTCTGTCAACAAACTCCAAGAAAAGGGAGGGAGGAGAGAAAACAACCACCTCTGAGGTTCATGGAGGAGCAAAGTCACCAAGGGTGGAGAAACTAAGCATGCATCCAGGTCCTCTCTGTCCTGGAGAACAGATCGTGGACAACAATGGTACACTGAGTATATCATTACCAGGGTTTGTTCCAGAGCCACACTGCCCTGTCCTGCGTTCCATGTCACATGCCTAGACTCCCTGCACTCCCAGGACATCTGTCTGGCTCACAGATCTGAAATCTTATTTCAGGTCTGCAGTGAAATGTGCATTCTTCTAGAGGGACATCAGTAGGCAGGACTGAGCCCTTGCTCGCTCCTGGGCAGTGGCACACCAGAGACTCTGACCCCAGCTTTTGCCAAGAGGAGCTGGAGGCTACAGAGGACAAGCCTATGAAATCTTGATGGCAGGCCTGCGACATGTGTCAGCTTGCACCCCAGGAGCCAAACCTGCTGCCTGAAGCTAGATTAGCATCAGGAAGAGACGATCGCAGTAGTGATGCCCCCAAGGTCCTGAGGAAGGGGGCTTGGCCTGGCTCGGAACCCAGCTTCTCTTTCAGAAAGAAAGGCTGCAGGCGCTGTGTGCCAGGGAGGCCAAGCCCGTCCTACATAACAACCAGCTGCCACCTCACCCATCCACGCAGACTGTCCATACCACACTCCAACCTGGGGCAACATAGGTGCCCGCACAGGTGCACACGTCCCAATGTGCAGATCATTACTACTGCGCAAGTGCATGTACACAGGCACACAACACACACTCAACACCCGTACCAGCACACACCACTGCAATTATTACCTGTAGCTCAACACACACACCCTCCGTTAAGCCATGCATCATCATACCTGTACTGTCCAAACCCCACGGCCACACCAACATGTCAGCATGTCTCGGAACTATATCCTTGTTTGCACTGATAGCCACAGATGCAGACTGAGACCCAGGAGAAGCACATTCACACCCTTCCATAAGACACACACACTCATACACACAAAACACCCCCCACACACATACACACAAGTATGGAGAGTGTGTGTCCCTTGAACAACCCAATCCAAAGAATGGAGCCGACAAACAGATACACATATAGCGACACTGCCCCGAGATGCATGAACACACAAGTTATCCGCACCCCAACACACACGCACCATCCCGAGGGATGAAACTGCTGGCCCGCCCAACCCAACCTGTGGCCTGGGATCTGGCCCCCCAACAGCCCGGGACCCAGTCCTCAGGTGGGACTGACGGCCCTGTACACCAGGCCATGCTCCTGTGGGGCGGCGAAGCTGGTCTCTCTTCCTCATCCAGCCAAGAGGGACACATCTGTGACCTGCTGTGAATCATGTGACCATAAGCAGGTGCTGAGGTGGTACCTACTTTACATCTGATCACAGAGCAGGGCGTTCCATGTGGACAGCAGGTCCTCAGCAGAGGGGAGCAGGTTCCAGACCATCCTCCTTCCCTACTTCTTTCTTCAAAAGGGACTCTTGCTCCTCTGTTCTCTCCCCAGCCTGCCCTACCGGGAGCTGCGCTCTCCAGGTTTGTGATGGAGATGGGTCGGCCAGCTAGCGTTTGCCTTCACTAAACTGACCTCTTTGCCAGCATGAGCCCATGGCAGATTAAAATGTGAGAGGTAAAAGCAATGTCAGGCAGATCCCCATCCTGGCCTTTTGACTCATTCTATCTCTTCGTGGCCCGGTTTACATACCCGATGGCACCTCTCTCCCCTCCAGATTATCATCCCTGGATGGGCAAATTCCCAGCAACACCTCTGTGAAATATTCCCAGAGAGCGAGAGAGTGTTGGGCGTAAAGCTTCCTGTGCCCATCCAGGAGTCTGGGCTTTCCTATGTCCGCCAGTTGTGCAAAGCCTGCCACCCAGTGTGACCCTGAAGCCTCCTCTCCCTCTGGGTCCTGCCAGAACTAACATAAACGTAAGTGCTGGGTCAGGTACTGTGCTTGCACCCAGAGGAGGCAAGGAAGATGGCTAGAAGCAAAGCAATCAGCAGCCCACCTTTGTTCGGAAGGACCTGGAAGGCCCTGCCTCTGCACCCCCGTTCACCTGGGGCAGAGGATCCCACCTTCTCTTCCTTCTGGGACCCACTCCTCCCTCTGCTAATGTGACCAGGACACAATCCTGGGCACACAGTGGCCACCGAGAAGGGTACGCTGGTTGGCTTTCCTCCTCTCCATTGTTAATTCCAAGCTAAGATGAGACCCAAAATTACTGCCAAAGAGGCAGACATCGAGGCTTAGAGAAAATAAGCAAAGAAGCAAGGAGCTCCTCATGTCTGCAGTCCACTCCATTCCTGGGGGAAGGGAGGAGCAGAGTCTTCTGACCAGTTTAGCCTTGCTCAGAGACACCTGCCAGGGTATCTCTAGATGTTCAGAATGGGGGTCCAAATGCTTCTGCTGTGGGCAGAACCCTGTGCCGTGGCATTACTGACACTGGCTGTCCAAGCTCACGCCACCTGCTCCGGAACCTGAGAAATCCTGTGTCTCCCACTGTCAGCTTACAGGGCTCCTCTCTGGCCCTGCAAGACTTAACGCTGCTTGAATGAGCCAAGTGCGGCCATTTGGACAAGAGAGGACGAGGCCGATGGCTGGAGATGGGGCTTCGTGAAGGATGTGTGGGTTCTGTTTTCTGCACCCTTCACCCACCTCCACTCCTGAGACCCAGCCGAGGAAAGCGAGCTGCTCAAATAGCCGAGCAGGGTGTTAAAATGGGCAAATGGGTGTAGGGCCCAGCTCCAAATCGAAGCGGATACATCCTGCTCCGCAATTTTTATTAGACATCAGGAAACTGCCCTTATCTTTGGCTTACTAACCAGGCTTGTGATGTGTTTCTTCGGGAAGGAAAGAACAGTGCAGTTCACTGAGCAAATTATGGGGCCACAGTCTGGCCACACAACTCACGTGACCTGCGCAGCTAAGCCGGGTAAGGTTGGTTTGGGTCAGATGGACGAGGCCTGGCCACCCTTCACCACATACGGGCTTACACGTGTTCAGCGTGCTCTGCTTGTGAGGTCCCAGGGAGCGTCGCCCACTGCCCGGCTCCTTCTGGCCCAGCCCATGCACAGCTGACTAAAGACAGTTTAAACAGCACCTGAGAGTGGAAACCGGAGCTCTTTACAGCTCCCAGTGTGGGCAGCAGTCTACCTGCCCCGCTGCTCATACTCCTGAGGCCCGAGCGGGGCGGGCAGCCCGGTGAGGGGACCCCACCCTGGGTAGGTGCTCGCATCCTTCCTCAATAGCTAGGTTCTTCTCCTAAGGCCTCTTTTGGATGTAACATGACATGGATTCGGACTGTGGTCCACCACTTGGGGAGAGGGGGCAACACCTGGGCACAGAGGCCAAGAAAGTGTCCGGAAGTCACCAAACTGGCCAGGTTCAAGAGGGAAAGGGGATGGCTCTCTTATTAAAAATGATGACTCAGATGGCTGATGAGGCTCCTCAGCCCACTCAGGACCTTTTGGAATAGATATGAACCCTAAGAGGCCCCAACAGCCTCCCCAGGGTAAAAACCCTCCCTGTTTCTCTCCCACGCTTGGCATGACTCCTCTCCCTCCCCCAGAGTGGGGATTTCTGGGGACCGAGATGTGACCCTTCACATCCCTGGTACGTTCTGCTTCATGTTCAGAACGTACTTAAGCATTTCATCCTCCGGTGAACAAATAAATGAATTAACAAGCATATGAAGTGAGGGGTACTTATAAATGGACGGATGAGTTACAGAGTCCCCCAGCGATGGGGAATGACCTAGCTTCAGGAAGTCCATCAGAGGTGGGGTTCGCCATGGAGAAGACTCCAGCCCCAGCGCGATGCTGGGTACCATACTTCTGCAGCCTCAGAGCAGCCTACTTGTGAGCAGAGACTCAACTGCTAGGTATTTTCACCTGAGGACATAATTGTGCAGATGTCAGAACCATCAGGATACAAACACTCCAAAAAACATTCACCCCGGTGGTGCTTGTCGGAGTGAAAAAAAACAGAAATAAGTCCTAGTTCAGTGATAGAAATACATATTTTATAGACACAGATCATTTTGGCTTTGCTTCTTTGTAGCTCAAATACTTTTTCACGGAGTATAAACCATCCAGAGAGGAACCCTAGGTCTTTGCTAAGGGAAGAGGAGGTGAGACCCTCGGCAGCTCCTCTTGGCCGTGGCCACACTGGGGAAGGGAGAAGAGAGGAGGGGACTTGTGTGAAGCTTTGAAACACAGCACAGCCCTTACTAAAGGACTAGCAGCAGCTGGGAATTTAGCTCAGGGGTGCTGCCACCTACTTTGCAAGTACAAAGTTGTGAGTTTGATCCCTGGTACCACACAGAAAAAAAATTAGAACCTGCAGATGACAGCCTGTGGGCCAAACCTAGCCTGTGGCATGTTTCTGTAAATAAAGTTTTATCAGTACATCACACACCCTTTCATTTACAGCAGAAGTGAGTGTTTGCTACAGGTCACATGGCCTGAAAAATCTAAACTACTTAATATCTGGCTTTTTACTAGTAAATGCTGCTGGCCCCCGTGTAGACTATTTAATAACAAAACCATGTGTGACTTGCATTTCAGCAAGGACTGACATAGAAGTATGTATAGAATGATTCTTCTTTGGCTAAATACAAGTTTAGATGCATAAAAAGGCTTGGAAAGGTATAAATTTAAATGGTGACAGTATTACCTCTACATGGCAGTAAGCACAGATAGTTGACTATTACTTATCCTCTGTATGTTCGAGATCACTGCACACCACCAGAGCTACAAAGTCAATAAGTGACCTCTTAGAGAAGACCCATTGAAGAGATTTGGAAGACGACTAACAAGAACATGCTGAGGGCCAAGACCCAGCTGGGAAGGGACACAAACCCTTCCAAGATTTCTCCAACTGGGATTAGCATATCACACAGCATCTTTGCAGAGGGACCGCTTCAGTTTAGGCTACTAAGAAGTAAAATGGATACAGTAGGACAAAACACAGTATCTATTCTTGAATAAAACCAAACTAAATGTATTTACCAAGAGGGAGGCCATGGGTGTATCTTGGTCTTCAGGAAAACAACCACTACACACTTTCTGGGCCGGGAACTCAACGTAAGCACACTGGAAATGCTCCAAAATGCCTCACAAGTTGACTGGAGCCGACTGAGGGTATCCAAAACCACCGACAACAAGCCCAAGGGTCAGGACACCCAACATTACTCTAACGAAGAGAGGAGGAGCTCTGTTTCCTCAGAATCAAACAGCTTTGGAACTGTGTTCCAACAAGTGCAGCGTCAGCCAAAATTCCAGCCCCACAAGGTGGC
Organism: Thryonomys swinderianus; assembly: GCA_004025085.1. NCBI lineage: Eukaryota > Metazoa > Chordata > Mammalia > Rodentia > Thryonomyidae > Thryonomys > Thryonomys swinderianus. The sequence goes on along the minus strand of PVIC010000316.1, from coordinate 124,730 downwards.
CCTGCCAGGGAAAGAAGGAATTCCTTGGTGCTATATCCTAGACCCGAGACACTTTATAAACACAGAAGGGCTTCCCAGAGGTACTCTCTGCTTCAGCAGGAAAGCCAAAAAACAACCCTGTGCTGTGAAAGCAAATGACAAGGTGACAAAACCAAGCCCACCCACGACCGGCTTCCTCATTTGAATCAGCAGCCTGGCTGGGCACCCGAGAAGGAGGGCTGGTCCTCCACGTGTTGTAGTGGGCAGCCCAGCCAAGGATCAGCTTGTGCTGTGCCTCTCACTTCACCCAGACACATGCCAGATGTCACACGGGAAGCCCAACGCACACAGCAACAAAGAGATGGGTCCACAAGAAGCCAGGCCCTGGATGACTTTCTCCTGGTAGGGGATGAATCAAAACAGGAGGCCAGTGAATTCTGCCCGACTGGCTTTGCATCCCTGTAGCACAGCTTCCCTGTGCCTCTACTTCCGGTCAGGTAGTTGGAGAAGGTGTCAGGTTGCAGTGTTTTGGTATTCTGCAGTCCTTTTGAAGATCTGGATCAGGGAAAAGATAGTGGCAAATCTCTGTGCTTACCTGAGCTCTGTTTGCCACAAGTCAAGCCACAGAGCTCTGCATAGCTCCTATCTCTCCAGCCCATCCAGAGGCAAAGCTTCCTTTCTTACATTGCACTAATAAGCCCTCTTATTGAAGAGCTGGATCTGAAGCCAGAAGAGTGGAGGCCAGATCCATATGCTCAGAACCACAGCATACAAGGGTGCAGGAAAAGACAGAGACCGAAACACAAGACCAAAACAACTAGATGGGCAGACAGTCCCAGGACGCTGAACGCTCTTCCTCACAAAGGAGCCCGAAACCCGACTTGGGTCTAGAGTTAACTGGAGAACCCTGGCAGAGAGGAAGCCCTCATTTCAGCCGCGTGTCTCCCAGAGGACCCCTGCCCTGCTCAGGTGCCCCCATGCTCAGAAAATGCCCAAGAAACAAATCCCAAAGCTCTGCCCACATTTTGCTGCCCTAAGTTCCTCTGGGTAGGGTCCAGGCTTTCGGAGAAGAGCTTTCCAGATGGCGCCTGCCGGTGGCAGTGCCAAGCTCCCCAGCTTAAGTAAATGTTGCCATCGTCCTGTCCTGCCAGAAAAGACAAGGAGGACCCGTGGCTCCTCCCGGCTGCAATGATGCTCCCTTCCCGAGGAGACCGGAGAGGCCCGCCGCACTGCCAACTGCCTACTTGCCCTCCGCGCTGCACGCCCCTCGGAGGACCCTGCACTTTTCAAGGAGCACTGAGCCCTGTCCTCTTTCCTGGAGGTGCCGGGCCACCAAACAGGGGTGCCGAGAGGCCTGTCAGAGGCCAGCAGAGGAGAAGGAAGCCAAGAGAGGCGAGGAGCCCCAGAAGGGCAGCACTCAGGCCCCAGGACTGCACATGGCAAAGGTCCAGCCCATCACCAGAACCTGGGGGAGTCTGCACAAATCCAATCTCCTGATCTCGGCAGGTGTTTCTCCACTCCAGCACCAGTGCCGCACCACGGCTCTCCGGTCACAGGACTTAACCGCTCGCTCCTCGACTTCCCCGGGCTCAGAATGCTCCCCCCGCTCCCTGCGCGGTGCTTTTCCAACTGAGTCCCTCTGCGCCCCATCTCCAGACCCCCACACGTTCCAGGTGGTTCACTCTGAGGTCCAGCAGAGTGTCGAGGGCCAGTAAAACAAGAGGCCTGTTGAAACGTGGCCCTCCGCTCGCCCCTCAGAGAGACCGGGGGACCTACGGAGGAGAAGAAGAGGAGCAAACGGGCTGAGGCGGGAGGCAAGGCAGTCTCTCTCGTCTCCCCTTCCCGGAAGTGTGCGTAGGAGCAGGGCGTGGAGCTTCAGGACAAAGAAGAGACTCAAAGGACCAGCAGCCAGGTGGACAAGGGACTTGGCTGGGCAGGAGATCCCGAGTGGCCCTGCAAGCAGCGGCTGCCCCCGGCCCCCAGCCGACCGCCCTGGCAGCAGACACACAGTACAGCAAGCAGCCTTTCCTAGAAACCTGAAGGCACAGTGAGCGAGGTGGGGCAAAGACAACCTTTGCGAGCTCATGAGGCCTGCTTCCAGGCAAACCACCAAGCAAGAGGACACAGGTAGCTGGTTGCAATACAGACAGCTTGTTCTGGCCCCAACATACTCAGGGGGTGGTGGCCAGGACCTCGGGGTCGAGCGAAGGGGAATCAGTCAGCTAATGTTTCATGTTCTGCTTTGAAAACTGACTGCTGAATTCTTCCCCTCATTGGAACCTGTCCACAACTAATCTGTATCTCTCCTGTTGTCATTAAATTTAGATTTAAACAAACGTGGCTTGCATTAACGTGGATAGGTGAGCACTTCGTGGAGCACTCTGGGTTTCCTAGCGCTTGGTGAGCAGCACCCCTTGAAGACTTGAGAGGAGGGGGGTCCCTGGTCACGTGGTGCTCAGGCATGGGCAAATGGAGCCCAGAAAATGAACACTGTTAGGGTTTGGGCAGCCCCAATCTAATCCTTTGCACCCACAATCTAATGAAAGAGAGGCTTTCTGGGGTTGTATGTCATACTGCCAACCTAAAGAGTTATAGAGTTGATACAATTTCACTTTGTGTGAGGTATAAGGTGACAGAGCCCCAAGGAAGTAAAGTTTATAGCCGTGCAAAGGGGTAAAAGAAACAGTAACAGTTCTAGAGGATCACTGAGTGTTCCCAAATAATAGCTCCTAAACATAAGACAATAAAAGTTAACTGAGTGAACTGGAAGTTTATTAAAAAAAAAAAAAAAAAAAAAAGAAAAGCTGCTGGAAAGTCTGGCTCCCTGCAAAGAGCAGGAAGATCTGACAACCCCAGAATACCCAGCACGCCGAGCTTCTCTTATCCCCACATCAGCACAGTGTTCCAGTGACCAGACCAAGCCACGCCCAGTGGAAGGGTGAGGGCCCACGGGACTCACTTGAGCTTGTGGCCCCAGCCCCCTCTGACATTGCCCAGGAGCTGTGCCCAGCGGATCCATCCAGAAGGAGGGCCACCCCAGCCCTCGGCTTGGAGGAAGAGCCCTGGCCAGCGTCTGTCTGGGCACAGCTTCGGCACACACGCGCCGAGCCTCTAAATCTCCACAAACACGGCGGCCGCCTGCACACGCTCCCACGGCGGGGACGGAAGGGCTGCATATGGCGCACGGTTTTAACAGCTGAGCTTTAAAAAAAGTGCAGCTTTTCATCTCACTGAACCAGCTCCCAAATTAGGAGGTGGGGAGGGAGGCTGGGGGTGTGGGGGATGAGGGCAGAAAGAAAAGGAAGGCAGGACGGGAAGAGGCAGCCTCCAACATTAAATTTGATTTTACAAGACATTTCAGGCTGCTATCTGCTCCGAAGCTCCCTCTGGAAATTGCAATAATGCTCTCAGATGGTCATCCCCAAGTTTGCTAACATATATTATCTAAAAAATAATTTGTATCTCTCCTTTTTTCTTGATTAAAAAAAAAGAAAGAAAGAAAGAAAGAAAAGAAAAAAGCCTCTAAGACCGAATCACTCACATGCTTTAAATTGGGTTAAAATTTTTTTAAGTAAATTTATAAATGGGATTATTGTTTTCCAAAGTCCTGCTCTGCGAAGAGATTAGCTTCCCCCCTGCCCAGCAGGCATGGCCTGGTCCTTCTATTTCCCTGCCTGGAGGTGGAAGGTGGTTGGAAGGGCGAACTAAATGAAGGAGCTTGACACCCACACTTTTCCTGGAATCGCCTGGAAACTTTTACTTTCTGTTTCCTCTGCTGATAATGACTGTCCCTGCCGTGCAGCCAGCTCCCCTCTCCCCCGCCCAGCCCCCTGTTGCTGCTGCCATCCCCGAGCTCCAGTATAAAGTTTGGCTTTTGCAGCAGGAAGCAGCTGGGCCAAGCAACCAGCGAATGATAATGACCTCAGAAATCTGCTGTTCGCTCGGCAACAATAGGGTGCTCAGTCTACTGGAAAATTGTGTTCATCAGCTAACTCTGCTCAGTTACTAATTGACATTGCCAAATATTTTAAGAACAATTGGAATGCACAAGCAAAAAAAAAAAAATGAAGATCTTAATCCTCAGACTTTAAATTTTTTCTTTCTCTTTCTTCTTTTTTTTTTTTTTCTTTCTTCTTTTGGGTGCCTGGATTTGTTTGTGTGGAGCAGGCAGTGGTTATTATGAATGGGGGTGGGGAGGGGGAGCCACAGGAGAAAAAGAGGTAGAAAAGAAAGAAAATCTATCATATCACTATACACCCAATGGAAATGCAAGGCGCCCCAGATAAAGGCCTTTGAGGCTGTGGTCAATGGGCACAGTACACAGGACTGAGACCCAGTAATTCAGGAATGCGGCTCGGGCAACAAAAGAAGACCCTGCAGAGCTTTCGGCCCAGCTGATCAAATAATGCTTGTCCACCTCAAAATATGATAGCACAAGAAGGAAGGGTTAACGGTATTTTCATCTTTGCATCTCTCCCTGGCTTTCCATTGATCAGGCAACTTAGCCGACTTTATTTAATGAACAGAGGGTCAATGCATTCAATTACCCCCTTCCCGCCATCAACACTTCAATTATCCCCACTCCAAAATTATGGGGAATTCGGAAGGTAACTGCCCTGTTGGATATAATGAACAGTATCGTTTCTTAGTACATTAAGTTTTAATTATTCTAAGTGTGATTTCCAAAGCAAAATCCGAAGAAACAGAACTTTGGTCGTTTTCTGACTCAGAGCAAAACCAGGATCCAAGATCGGTCTTAGAGGAGGTTTTAGGGAGAGATGCAAAGATGAATGCCATCAGGGCGTTTGCACGCAAGCCAGAAATGAAGAGGCATCAGAACAGCCGCCCCACTCTCTAAATGTCATAAAAGAGTAAAATTTATAAGCTGCTGCTTTCCAAATAGTTTCCCTTTGCATTGTACGCGGAGGCAGACATGACATCTACCATGGTGTGAAACTATCGGTGAGTCAAATAAACAACAACAACAACAACAAAAATGCAACAAAGGGAAAAGATGGGGAAGTGATCTGTGTGATTAGTTTTGTCCATTTTCTGTTAGAAAATACGACCTCTCAATTTGTCAAAGGTCCTAGTTTTTGCAGTTGATCTTAAGCTCGGTTCTCAGCAGTTTGGAGAGCCAAAGAACAAACACATTTTCTGGTTCACTGGAATCATTTTCACATGTTCACTGATTCAAACATTCTTTTGCTCACATAACAAACAGCTGCATCCCACATTAGCCTAGCCAGTGACAGTCACCCATCTCGGCAATAACTGTTTGATTGCAAACTTGACCCCTTCTTCGTCTCGGTCTGAGCAAGACATTTTTAAACAGCCACTCCGTTCCCAATCCTCCTTTGCAAAGAATTACATCAGATAACAAAGGACGTCTCTGCCACTCATTGTAAGCCTTCTTCTAGAGATCTGTTCTAAGAGGCTCTGGTAAAAAGGTTTTTATGATGAATTCAGAACTACTATCATGTTAAGAGCAGCGATTTATAAAGAAGAATTCATTGGTTAAGATCTGAAAAAATAGTTTCTCAGGCCCTACTGACCCAGTTTTCAACAAAAAAAGAATCAAGTGATGCAAATTAAGTTTTGCGACATTGTTATGCAGTCTGAGAAATTTGTAAAACCGTGTTTTGCAGTTATTTCTTAATGGAAGCCTTAATAAGTACTTCTTTCTTTACTTAAGGGCTTAAAATTTTTTTTCCTCCCCTTCACCTTGTAGGTTTCTAACAGGTAATAATAAAATACCTATTGTGTCAAGATTTTTATTTAAATGCTTATTTTAATAGCACTTTATACAAGTAATACTTGTTAAAAAAAAAAAAATAAGAGGGGAAACTAACCAGATTTGGTTGAGTCCTAAATCCCTACCTGAATGGCCCAGACGTGCCGCTGATTCGGGCTGCATATTGGTATGCCATCAATTTTCCTTCTTAGTCAGAAAATTATGAAAGGGTCTCATTTGAATATGAAGAAAACAAAGAAGTCAACCAGAAATGAAAGAATCAGTATTCACAATTGTGAAACCCTTCAATGAAGGGAAATAAAAGTGAGAAGATAACCACAACTCAAGTATAATTCTCTTTTGAGTCATGAGCACGGTTGGTTCTTTTAAGCAAAATGGGTTTTTTTTGTTTTGTTTTCAACAGGGTATTTAGAGATAGGGAAGCAACAGGAACAAGAATAGCATGAGGCTATCACTTGGCCAGAAGGTGAGAAAATCAGGGTAAACACGTCATTAATGAAGCCGAGCATTTGGTGGCAGAATACTCCGCGGAGACCTTTTCCTTTTAGCAGGTCTGAGAGGAAGAAGGGCAGAAATCTGGCGATGCTATCTCCACGCCACTCCAAAAACTTAAGGGAGACAATTTGCCCTCTGCAAGTTCCCCAGTCCGATCACTACTCCCCGGGAGAGACCTCCATCTTACAAAGTCTGAGACACAGTCCCTCCTGCGGGACAGCAGGAGGGGGCTGGCACCTGCTGCCCCTAGGGTGTGGAGGTCCGTCTTTCCAGGACCCCCACTGTCAGGCAGGGTGATGAGCGAGCGAGCCTCTCCCTCGTACGTGAAGATGCCCCGTGTAAATGCGACCTCATCTCTCCTCTGCGGAGCTCACGTCTCTGGTTAGACTCTTCCAAAGTGTCTCCCCAGTAATAAATCCAAAGCAAGTCTGGGACTCCAGGAGTAGACAGTGTGTTTCATGGGTATTTAAGCAGCGGCATTAAGTGCCATCGGAATCTCTGGAATGTGCGGCTCAGATTTATGTGTCTTAACAATTCCTTACTGGTTTGTAATAAGCCAGCATAGCCACACTTTCTTTTAATACTAATTTTGTCGTAGGAGAAGGGTAGGCTGAAGCATGACAATAACAACAAAAGCAAACTGACATCTACTTAAGGACTGTCGCAGTAAATTGCCTCTAAGACTGAAATACTCATCGAAACTAAGAAGGAGGGGAAAAAGGAGAGAAAACTTTTAAAAAATGACCCTCAACAGTATGCTGCCGCATCTTTAACAGTGGGCAATGGAGTGCCTCGAGGTGCCGCAAACTGTCTTTCATTTTCTAGACTTAATGGCTGATTGCAGAAATCAATGTTGCCATTAGTAACAGGGTATTTGTTATGGCATGATTTCCTCTGTTGTTAGGCGGCAGAATGATTACAGTATTAGCGAGGTGCTTTCTTTATAAAGGGCTAGAGATATAACTTTCAATTTACTATCCATTAGTAAGGGACTTTGGAAATATGGGGGAGGCAACCTCTTACCTTCTGTTAGGTAGTGATTTTAATTCAGCCGTCTTAGGCTAGTGTATTTTTTCCCCCCAAACAGGGCCAGGATGCTTTATCATTTCACAGACATGGTGATGACAGATTTTCTGCTTTGCTATTTTAGACCCCAAAGCTGTATCGCCCGTGTATCACAGTGCAATTTAAAACACGCAGGCACGCATCTGGATTTCAAACCTCTGCACCGGGCTAAGCCATCGGAGGAAAGTGGTACATGTCTTCCTTGGGGTCACACAGACCCGGCAGGTGAGCCAAGTGGGAATTCTGGACAGGGACAGAAGCTAGGTTTGGCCTGGAGAGGAACCCTAGGAGAAAAGTCCTAAATGGGAAAATCGTGGGGTGATGCTCAGGGAGAGGGAGAAGGCAGGTATCTGGGGATGGAGGCCACGCTCAGCTCCTCTGTTCTGAAAATAAGGAGAGGGTGGACAGGTGGGGGTATAAATGGGGCCAAGCAATGGTGGGCTCTGCCCCACTTGGAAACACACCATCTGGCCATTTCCACCACACGGAAGATCCCTCACCGCTCCTGGTGGCCAGTGTTCAGGAAAAGGCCAAGGCCGGGTCTTTGCGGTAGGCTAGGCTGAAGGACACAGCAGCAGCGCTCGGCCTTCCAGCAACCCATACCTGCCCATCCAGCCACGCTGGCCTCCGAATCGACTCGAGCCTGTGTGCAGCGCGGGCAGTCCCCGGGCCGGGCCCTGTGGCGGCTGCTGTCCCCCGTCTTCCCGGCCCACCTACCTGAGGAGGACGGCGAGGACGGATGCGGGCTGTCCTCCTGAGCACTTCCGGGCTGGGAGAGGCCGCCTCCGACCCCGCTCTCCTCAGTGACATTGGAGGAGCCCGGCGTGGTCGAGCGGCTCACCGACTGGGACTCTTGGTCACTACCAGAGCCGCGCCGCTCCTCCAGGCCTGCGTGCAGCCCGTCCTCATCGGCCCGGCGCTCCCGCTTGTGGACGCGGGAATGGACAACCACCTGGTGGTAGGTGCGGAACACGCGGCCGCAGTCGGGGCACTCGGTGGGCTTTTCTTTCATGTTCCCCGGACCCTGCAGGTTATAGTCGAGCGTCTGGTTCAGCCCATGTGACAAAAAATCCCGACTGCCTTCTAAAGGGTCGAGCTTATTTGGCATGTCTCTCTGATTGCCCACTTTAGTGCTGTGAACCAAATCAGCAGGCATTTTCTGCTTGGAGCCATCTGCTCCCACTAACACGTACTCCCGCTTCTCCTTATCAAACATAACTCCGGCGTTTGCCAAAACGTCTTCGTGGTTGCGCCGGAGCTGATGCTCTTTAGATAAGAAGCCATGTTCCACGGCCATGCCCCTGGCCATCAGCTGCCATGCCTGGTAGCTGTTCACAGGGTCCATCTCGGCAGCTTTGGCAGCCGCCTGCAGCCGCTCAATGCAGCTGGATTTCAGAGGTGGCACGAGGTTGAGGCAGCCCAGGAGCGAGTGCTTGTCGCCCTCGGGGACACCGTGCGCCACGCTGGAGATGGGCGACAGCAGCTTCCCCAGCACCTCCTTCTCCTTCACGGGCAGCTCGCCCTTGCCGTAGAGCTGGCCGGGCTCGCTCAGGCTGGCTTTGTCTGGAGCCATGAAGCCGCTCTGCAGGCAGGAGAGGTACCGGGAGTACAGGTTGGCATGGGCCTCCTGGGACATGCCGCCCATAGGCACAGGCACCTCGGGCTCACTGGGGGACTTGTTCTTCACAGACAGCTTGTTGAGGTGGACCTTCATGTGGTTCTTGAGGAACCAGGGCTCTTTGAAGCGCCGGCCGCAGATCTGGCAGCAGTGCTCGAAGGAGTCTTTGTGCTTCCGCATGTGGCCTTTCAGGAACCACGCCTGGCTGAACACCTGGCCGCATACCTCGCAGCGGAACTCGTTGGCCGACTGCTCCCCGCCGCTGTTGGGGCCCTGGCCCTGGGCCGACTCGGCGGTGATGTGCGCCTTCTCCACGTGGCTGATGAGCTCCTCCTCCTGCGACGCGGCGAAGTCGCACAGCGTGCACTTGTAGGGCTTGTGTAGGATGCGGATGTGGCGGTCCAGCTCCTCGCGCTTCTTGAACTTGCCTTTGCAGAAGGTGCAGCGGAACCCGGCCGCCGGGGCCACCGCCTCCTCCTGCACGTTGGCGGGCTTGGGCGACGGCACCGGGTTGGCCACATCGGGCGCGCTGTGGTTGGCGGCCAGGGCCGGGTTGCAGGCGGCCAGCGGGGCCTGCTGCGCGTGCGGCGGCGGCTTCAGGTCGGGCCGCGGCTGCAGCAGGCTGCTCTTCAGCTGCTTGTCCCGCAGGATGGCCCTCTCCTCCAGCTCGTGCAGCAGGCGGTTCTCCTCGCGCACCCGCCCGCGCCCCTTCCCCAGGTTGCCCAGCTTGTGGGTCCGCAGGTGGATCTTGAGGTTGCCCTTCTGCGCCGCGCGGTGGTCGCAGTAGGGGCACTTGAAAGGCTTCTCGCCGGTGTGGGTTCGCATGTGCAGCGACAGGATGCTGTTAAACCGGAAGCGCTTGCCGCAGAGAGGACACGGGTACTTGCGGTTCTTGCGCGCGTCATCCTCAATGTCGCTCATCTGGGACATGATGCTCAGGTTCTGCCCGCTGAGGAACTGCTGAAGGTCCACCCTCCCGTTGAGGCTGGTGTCCACCTCGCGGCCCAGCTGGTTGGCCAGCAGCGCCATCTGGCCACCCAGGGGCTGGCCGCTCATGGGCACGTGCGCCTTCTCGTCCAGGGCCGCCGGGGCCTTGTCCTCGGGGCCGGGCCGCGGCGGCAGCTCGGGGAAGGCATGGCCGAGCTGCGAGGTGATGCGGTGTAGCTTCTGACTCATGGCATACTGGCCGTTGAGGACCGGGCTGCTCAGGCGGGGCTCGCCTTCCGGGGCCGCCGCGGACACTCCAAGGCACAGGCTCGCTTCTTCCATCCCTAGAAATAAAGGCAGAGTTCAGATCCGTGCCCGGTACCCCTGGGGTGGGGAAGCAATGGCACCAGCTGGCGGGGAATTTGCATTTCATGCCTTACCTACACATAATAATGCTAAGGAATGATAGTCAAAAACAATAATAAAAAGATGAATTATTAAATGCCAATTATGCAATATGGCATTGCTCCTCCAATTTGTTTTGGCGATAGAATGTCTTCCTTGTATTTTCTATTTACAGACTGCAATTATTCATTCAAATTTAAATTATTAATGTTTTACCACTTTCAACACCTAATAACAAATCAAGGGGCTACGTGTTAAACTTTTCCTTCTTTCCCCCCAATGTGGCACTTGTACCTGTTGGCTCAGTCAAAACTTTGCTGCGTAACAGAATGGTTTTAACTGCAAGACCAAATAGATTCACCCAGAAATTTTGTTTCCGTTTGCTATATTCAATGTACTCGCCAGTCTGAGATGAAAGAGATCGTTTTATGATTTGACCAAAAAAAAAAAAAAACCCAAGCCATGATATTTACTGGTACATAATAAAACAAGATAATGTTTTGGGAAAAAATAAAGTAAAGGACAGGCTTTAGAACAATAAAAGGGATTTTGCTTTAGTCAACAAAAAGTGCAGTAATATCTCATTAAGCTGATTAGTATGCTGCTTAGAAACAGTACTAGGTGCTGTAACACATGATTATAATCATAAAAATCCTTCAGTGTTTGCAAGGAAGCATTAACGAGGTATATTAAATTTTAAGGAGACTGCTAGTAGCAGCTTTGCAAACCTCAGAGATTAAGATTTAACCCTTCTGTTACAAAACACTATTATTTTATCATTTGGTAACTGTGTCCATCAAAAGAAGTATAAATTATCTGCTGATTGAATCTTAGTGAATGTTGAGACTGGTCAAATGTGGGCAGAGGCAAAGACATCATATACGGGGTTCTTCCTGTCCTTCAACAGGCAAGAAAGCATAGGTAGGGACTTTGATTGGGCTTAAAGATCTTTTATAGAACTAGATAAAAACCAATTAAAATCCAAGGACGATGCCATAGGAAGTCTCAACCAAGTTGGAGTGTTTTTAATAACTTTCCCAATATACAGTAATGAGTACAAATTGTACCTGCAGCATGTGTTTTGCAGAAAATTAGAACTCAAAGCTGTTTGTTAAACACTAACACTCAAAGCTGGTCTGTGTAATTGTCTTTAATAGTCTGTTCTGCCCCTCCGTAGCCTGTGCAGAAAGGGAAAGCCAGGCCATTTCAGGTGAGTTGGGAGATACGAAATCCTCCACATCAGAACCTTCGAGAGAGAGCTCGACTTTGAAAGGCACTGCAGGCCTATTTCCAGACAATGGCTTCCACCTGAAGGAGTCTAAATTCAGTTCCTGTCTTTCGAATGGCTCGTGCATATCTCTCCTCCTTGTATCCCAATGTTTAGGTGTGTTGGCCAGCCAGGAAGTCCAGGACTTGTGTTTCAAACCAGCCAGAACCATGGGGCCAAGCAAGTCCCAGGAAGCCTGTGGACACCGAGCTCAACTGTGGAGGAAGCACGTTCGGCCTTGGCGGGATGTGCTGCTTGCTGGGCTTCCCGCCAGAGACACTGTGCATGGCATTGAGGGTCCCTGACAAGAGAACTGACTTCCTTGGCAAGGAGAGGAGCTGTGAGTCCATCTTGCAAAGGAAGGGAAGGAAAAGACATGGGTGGTCGAGCATGGCAGCACATGAGTCCTGTAATCCCAGGACTCTGGGATGGTGAGGCAGGAGAATTGTAAGTCTGACCCCAGTCTAGGAAACTGTCTCAAAATTTAAAAAGAATTTAACTCAGCCTGAAGGTCCTAGTTTAATCTCCAGTACAGAAAAAGGAAGAAAAGAAGAAGGGAAGGGAGAGAGGGAAAAGAAAAGGAGGGAGGGAAGAAAAAGAACGGAGTGGGAGGGGAGGGGAGGGGAAAGAAGGAGGGGGAGGAGTTGAGGAAAGAGACGTGGCTGTATATTTCCAGGAGGGAGAAGGTCTACAACCATTGCACAGGGTTAATTGTGTTGGTGAACGATTATGCGGACCACTGAGCACACGCACAAATGCACCTAGAGGTACAGTATCACTTGTGATAAAAGAAAGCTTCCAAATGCCGGGCGTGGTGGCTCACGCCTATAATCCCAGCACTCGGGAAGCAGAGACAGGAGGATTGCTGAGTTCGAGGCTTGCCTGGACTACATAGTGAGTTCAGAGCCAGCCTGAACTACAAAGTGAGACCCTGTCTCAAAAGAAAAAAAAAAGCTTTCAATTTGCCATCTTTCCTTTTTGTTTTTTGTGGCAGACTATACCTAAATTAAAAAACAGGCCCACCTTGAAAACTGGTCAGAAAGGACCTAATTACCCATAGCAATTCTTGCATTTGTTCCACAAACTTGCTGAATTTCCACCATGCACCAGTCCTTATCACCCAAGACATGATTATCAATATACCTATTCAGTCCAGGACTCACAGCACTTGTGTCTAGCAGGGAGGAGCAGGTCCAGAGTGGAGAAGCTGCAGGACACTACAGCCAGGCACTAGCTTCCTCTAGGGTCCAGTCTGGATGCCTTCTTCCACCTGCAAGCCCCATCCAGCTAAGCTGGCTTCTCTCGTGAGCAATATGGATCATGATCCTGGAGCCACATGTGAATACTCAGAAGTCCACCCAGCAGTTCTGTGGAAGTTTGGAAAGTCCAAAGCCAACACAGCTGCCTAGTCGGCCAGCTCAGAAGTCGTGAATCCAGGAAGATCAGGCTATTTTCAGGTGCTGCTTATGAGCTCATGCAGTTCAGCAGGACAGGGAGAGGCTGATGGGAGCCCCGTGAGACTACAGATCAGGTTGGACGAGGGCCTTCGAGTTAAAGATCATGTGCCCTTCAAGCTCAGCTGATGAACATGGAAGTTTTCAAGTTAGGTCAGAGTGTGAAATTCTTTTATTTGTTCAAAAACAACATTTTTTTTAAGGGTTCACAAATCATTCTAAACTCCTATATGCAGCTGGTCTTTGGATTTCATTGATCATACCTCAGGAGAGGGGAAGAAAGAATGCTCTAGAAGGTGCTTTTCTAGCTCTTTGCTGAGTTGGTTTCTCATCATGTTACAGATCTCACCTAACATCTTCTCTTCTCTTAAAGGCCTTCTGTGACCATCCTGTTGGAGGCTGACAGTCCCTCTCTGTCTCCTAACTGCCACCCCTAGGATAATGTGTTATCATTACACTTTATGGACAGGCTTCTTTTTTCAAGGCAGAGGTCAAATCTCCCTTGGGCAACAAGAAATCTTAGAATAGAGCTGGCTTGTCTCAGGTTCAATATTTGCTACCCAGGTAGAGGAATGACTCAACAGACCCTCAAACCACAGCCCATCAAAGAAGTCAGCCACAAAGGACAGTAAGCTTCATGTGACTCTTGCACTAGTCCGAGAACATCTACAGTTCAGTGTGTGCCCGAAAGGGTCTTGAGCTACAACTACTCAAAAGCTCAAAGGGCAGGAGCTAAGAAAAAGCCATCGCTGTCATCTTTCCTGTGCTAGGTGCCCAGACCTCGGTCACCTGTGATGACATCAGTATTGGACATTAAAAGAACAGAGGGAAAATACTCCCTTTAGAACTTGACAGAGCCAATGGGAGACCCCAAGGTTTCCCAAAAGATTGTGTTTAGGAATAAATGAGCCTGGGGGATGCTTAGAAGTGAGTCTTCACATGAGACGGGGATGCATCAGATGTTCCCTCAGCATCCTTGGAGATTCCACTGCTACCATGGCCAGTTCTGACCACGCCTCTGCTCGGCTCAGAGCAAGAAAGACAGCAGAGTTCTTGGAAAGAGTATGGGGTAATTGGTGTGCTGTCCCTGGGCCAAAGCAGCCAAGGCAGGAAGAGCTGGCCCTAGGCCCAGCCTGGGGCTCACAAAACCTGGGTCAGCCCCAATTCCTCTACACTCCACCCATCCAGAATTTATTTACTACTTCTTTCAGCCGTTTAGTAAATATTTGCCAGGGGCCTTTTATATACCTGGCCTCAAGAGCTTTTGAGCCAAGGGGCCATTAAAAGGAAGCAAGGAAAAGCTCCCTGAGAAACTGGGTCCAAAATTAGAGAGGAGAAACCAGTGTAGCTGCAGTATACAGAGGGCGTGTGTGTGTGTGTGTGTGTGTGTGGCACCATCATGCGTATAAAGTACAAATACATCCATGTTGAGAGGACAGGAATTCCCCAAACTGGTAGCTCCCCAAAAACTAATATAATTGCCTACTTTGGGAAACTAAGACAGTAGTTATCCTATCATTAAAGGTTTGAATCCACCTGTGGCTGAAGGAGCTCAGGAGGCTAGATGAGGTGGGGCTGCTCATAGAGCTCCACTGCTAAGATAGAAGGAGATATCACCCCTTTTCCCTGCCTTCCAGGGAGCAAGTGCATGGTGAATGCCTTCTATGGGGACCACACTGATGCCACAGTGAAGACTCGTGGTAAATATCTGTCACAGTCTCCTAGGGTCCTCCTGCCACTCTCCACTCTGCAGCCACATCCTACCAAGCAGCTATATCCATGCACATCCATGGCTGTGCCTCACTGGCCAGTCTCAGGGAGCTCTTCAACCCATGTGTTCCAACACCTTCACTCTGCAGCCCTGACTCTGGACTTAGTGCCCCTGATCCAGCAGCTGAGGGACCCCCGTCAAGAAGTCTGGAGCCAGCAGAGGGGGCCACGACTCTGGCCTTAAGGCAATTAAGCAGCAGGCCATCTGAGTAACCTCTATAAGGACTCAACGGACCTTCTCACTTATGCAGGAAAACCTTCCACACAATTAAAAGCAAGAAATCAAACTCCTGAATAATGAGAACAACTTACCTCTGGCCTTCAACTGTGGTCCCAGTCCTAAGCATACAAGGAAGAGGATCAATAAACCCTACTTGACTGATGGAAGGAACCAATGAATACACAATTTACCTAACTCTGGAAAGCCAGCCAAATGTTCTCCCCGGAGCCAGGCAGTTAAAGACCACTGTAAACGTAGAAGCATCACAACATTTCACCCCAGTCCTGACCTATCTCAAGCCCTAGAGTAATAGTGGACCATTCCTGGGCCCAAAGAGAGGGTCAATACTGATGAGGAATCAGGCTTTCTGTGAGTCTTGGCCACCCTGGTATGCCTTGCCATGGTGTGAAGATGCCTGGACTCTATCTCTGAAAACAGGTAGGACCTTCAGTGAAGATTTCTCAATACAAGAGGTTTTTCCCCTGCACTATGCAATTTCACATTGCATGAAGACAGTATCCTCAGCAAGGAGACCTACTATTGGGTGTACAGATTATCAAAATACATTCTGTGTCATCATTCCCATCACCGCAGGTACAGTGAGCCATTCAACTGCTTTCGATGGTGCTAATGGTTATTTTGATTTTGCATTACTGCCACCGAGACTATTTCCTGTGATATCAATGACAAAAGTTTTCACTTAACTCTTCCAATAGAGAACCTAATTGTATCTTTCACTGTAAATGAAATTTAAAACTATCAGGACACCAGAAATGCCAGCTGCTGGGAGTCTAAATAAATTTTACACAAAAAAACACAGTTCCATTTTGCTAACACAGAAAAAAAAAAGAAAAGAAAAGTAATCTCATGAATAGCCCAAAAAATATAGATCTTGCCAGTAAGTTGCATGAAAAGACTTTTATCCTTACACTATGAAAAGGAATAGTTGGGAAATAAAAAATGACTTTCAAAATAACCATTTCAACTGGATTTTTAAAAATCAAATGTTGTTGTCTAGTCAAGCACAACTAAATATTCCCTTTTTAATCAACATGGGTATGAGTATGGCCTCAGACATCCTGCAGAAATCCCATACCTCCAAATCGCAGGGCAGGGCTGGGACTTGGATTTCCAGCAAGGGATGGTTGAACATCCTGTGGATTTTACTCAGTGAAATAGTGTGAGAGGAACCAGTTAGGAGAGTAGGTAGACTCCCTTTCTGGAATCTCAGGCAAACTTCAGCCCTTTCTTGCAATGCATCTTGCTTTCTTACACTTTCTTATACTTAAGCAATAATTAAGACAACTTCACCTAGAATGCAATAATAGCTTCTTGTTAAATACTATTTTTTCCAATTGTTGTAGCTCCAAGTGTTTCACTAAGGTTGTTATAAGCCTGATACACTCCTATGCTGAAATACAGAACACCAGACTACTGAACCTTTTCAGGGTCATTAAACAGCTGTAAACATTATTACAAAAATAAACCGGAGATTTCATGCTTACATTTTGGCCTAGAGCTTGCTATGCTGAGCAAGTACATTTTTTCGTCTCTTACAATCAACACTGGTGACATTTGGGCATCCAAACAAATTACATCACAAACACTACTGAGGTGGGCAGGAGACTGAGTGGTTTATTTGCCAGATGATTAATAGATAAACAGGAGGGCAACATGGGTGACCTGTTCTGTTTTGACTGATGTGCGGACAATGCTATAAGATGGGGCCAGAAACAGTTAAATCCTGGCCGAATGGATTCTTGAAAATACAATATTCCAATCAGGCTGTGGAGTATGGTCACTGTGCAACAAGGGAAGTCAAGTTGGAGAGTACAGTCCAAGTTCCCTGAGCTACCTTGAATGATCAAGCAGAATGGTCAGGGCTGGTTTGGCACACAGTGGTGCCACAGAGCGAAAGCAGCTTTCATATTGAAAACTTGGTAGTCTGGGAGAGGGAAGAGCAATAAAAAGTGTTCTCTTCTTGCAGACACTGGATGATTTCAAAATTCTTAAGAACAAAGAGGGCTATCTCTTCCCAATGATGACTTGTGGAGTTGAAACAACAGCCCGGAAATGGAGACAGATAATGAACTAATCAGGTGGGGAAAGAAAGCAACACGTGCTTCTCTAGGTCATCTTTTCAGAAGAGAGAACACTTTTGTTCTGGGTCCCTGAGTCACTATCTGCTCTTGCCACATAAAGCTGGGTATGTAGGTTCTGGCAACACGATCAGAATATCTTCCCATGGGGTGGTCGCTAAGGCCTGGGCTGCCAAGCAGATTCAGTTCTCAAGAAAGGACAGCAGTAACCATCATCATCTTCTTCTTTGTCATCATCACCTTTATTATCACCACCATCACCATCTATATTATGAACACCTTCCTCATCTTCCATATCTTGTTCCTCCCCAGTGATATATGTGACAGTACTGTGCGAGGCATATCACAATCATTATCTCACTTCAGTTGTGCACAGCCTTACGTGGTAAGTGCAACACTATTTCAATACTAAAAATGAGGAGATTGAGGTTCCAAAGCATGAAGTCATGTGAGGTCACACACTTGGGAAGATTGGCTCCAGACTCAAAGCCAGACATGCTTGTGAATAGGCTCCTTCTAAAGTTCACATGATGTTCATTCTTGTTGGGCTCAATGCTGGTGATTAGATTCTGGCTCTTTCCTTTGCAAAGTGCATGGGAGGAAGGAAGCCATGGCCATGGGGAAGCTCAGAAGAGCCCAATGAATGGAGGCCTCATAAGCACATGTGCCAGAAACAGACACACATGTACATTTCAGAGAGAAAACATCTTCAGTGGCTGAGGAGGGCAGGGCAGGTGGGGCAGGCACCATGCATTTGGAAATGTGGCCAGCCTACTACTTACCGGTTGTATGACCAGAAGGCTGCACAAAACCTTTCTTTTAGACTTTTCGGCTCTTCCTGTCTATAAGGACTGACATGTTCATTCTACGTCTTCCTGTCCTGAGTTGGGTAGGTCATTTGCCTTATGAAAGTAGATGAAAGGACAGAAAGTGACACCCACATTTCCATGACTGTGAATCCAATTGCATTCTTTCCCATCAGCATCTGGATGCCCTGGGACACCAGCCAGAGCCTCCATTTCTTTATCTCTAAAATGGACGGATATTACTGCCCTATTCTCTGCATAGGATTTTTTGAGAGGAAAAACTGGAGTGTGGGGAAGAATAGGTGACATTTAAATTATCACAGGCTTTCCCTGGATAGTACCTTTTATTCAGCTGCTGGCTGCAACATTTAACATAGCTTTTTAGATCCAGAAAGCATGACACAGAAGGCATAGACCAAGGAGTATGAAAGTGGTTAATAAAAACTCTCCAGTTATAAAAAACAGAAACATTGAACCCGCTAGAAGATAATATAGGGAAAATACTTGAAGCTATAGGGACAGACAAAGACTTTCTGAACAGAATCTCAACAGCACAGGAAATAATATCAAGGATCAACAAATGGGATTATATCATATTAAAAATCTTCTGCACAGCAAAAGCAGCAGTCAAGAGAATAAACAGACAACCTACAGAGTAGGAGAAAAGTTTTGCCAGTTACTCTTTGGATAGTGGACTAATATCTAAAATACATAAAGAACTCAAAATATTACCCCCAAAACAAATAACCCAATCAATAAATGTAAAAATGAACTGAATGGACACTTTCCAAAAGATGTTTGAAAGACCAATAAGTGCAAAAAGTTCAGTATCTTTAGCCATCAAAAAAAAAATCAAAATAGCTCCTGTGATTCCATGTCACCCCAGTCAGAATGGCTATCATCAAGAACACAGAAAGCAATTCATGCTGGTGGGGATGTATGGTGAAAGAACTCCTCTACACTGTTCATGAGAATATAAACTAGTATAACCACTATGGTAATCAATATGGATTGTCTCCCAAAGACTAAAATTAGAAATTCTATTGGACCCAGCTATTCCTGTCCTGAGTATAGCTCCAAAAGAACTGAAGATACACTGTAGTGATGCAGGCATAACCATAGCACACAATTATAGTACACAATTTACAATAGCTAAGCTCTAAAAACAGCCTCGATGCCTAAAAATGCACAAAGAGATTTTTAGAATGTGATACACACACACATATAGGAATATTAGTCCACCATAAAGAAAAATGAAATCACATCATTTTCAGGAAAATGAATGGATTTTCATGGATCTCATATAGAGACCAGAACTTTTTTCCTGCTCTGTAGGTCATCTGCTTATTCTTTTGACTGGTATTTTTGTTGTACTGAAGATGTTTAATGTGATATAATCCCATTTGTTGATTCTTGATATTATTTCCTGTGCTATTAAAATTCTATTCAGACGGCCGGAGGATTAGCTCAGTGGTTCCAGAGCCTGCCTTGCAAGCGCAAGGTCCTGAGTTTGATCCCCGGAAACCACATAAAATGCTGGGCGTGGAGACTCACACCCACCAACAATCAATACCGCATACCACAGTGCCGGGTGTGGTGGATCACCCCTGTCATCCCAGTACTCGGGAGGCAGAGGCAGGAGGATTGCTGAGTTCAAGGCTTGCCTGGGCTACATAGTGAGCTCAGGGCCAGCCTGAACTACAAAGCAAGACCCTGTCTCAAAAAAAAGAAAACATTATTCTGTCTTGCAAATATAAACTAATAAAAGGAAAATAAAGTAAAAATAAATGCACCTTCCTTGACAATTGTATCACGCCCTTGGAAAGTGATATTCCTGTTATCCAGTAGCATTCTTATGTAGCAAAAAGTGGGCAGGCTGAGGGGTCTGAAACCAGAAAAATATCAAGTCCTTGTGTTCAAAAGTTGACCAAGGGAGGGAGACTGACAGGCCGTGAAGATGGAGGATTGGGGTGGAGGCTGGAGCAGAGACCTTCAGGCTGCTCTGAGTGCAGGAGAGGGAAGATGGGAAGACCCAAGAGAGATCTCGGCTGAGCCTGGAGCAGGTCCCTGGGCAGAGAGGCGGAGAAAGGGCCCATGCTTGTGAAAATACAGACTAAGCCTGGAATATTCAGGGGGACAAAAGAGAGATGTGACAGGAACATGGAGCAGCCCTCCGAGCTGGGTGGAGTTTATAGTGGAGCAAAACAGGGGCTCGAACAGCTCTTACTTGAAGAGCAACAGCATAACCTATGATGGAGATGGTGAATCTTTTAGAGACCAAGTGCCCAAATTGCAGCCCAGGACAACTTTCATATGAACACCTTTTGTCTTAAAGAAAACACAGTCACAGACGTGCCATAGGTTTGCCACTGCTGACCCCTGACTTTCACACTACCAGCAGGAGCCAGCTTGCTACCTGTCCCAAACTCCTGTAAGAAAGACCTCAAGGGGCTGACATCTTAGAACACCAGGCCACTCAGTCCAGCCCACAAATCTCCACAGGGACATCCACCATCTACCAGGCTGGCATGGTTGTGTCTCCTAAAAGTTGAGAATAGCTTCAAGACCACACACTCCTCCAGCCTATGATGACCCAAAAGAAGCAGTTTCCTACCTAATATGGACCAGAGAAAAGGGATAAAACATGCAGGGTGAATATATGAGCCTGGACCACAAAACAAACACCTGAAAGCCAAAGCTCTTACGGTGGAGAGAGCCTCTCACACCATCGAGAGCAGAGGGTAATCGCAGTTCAGAAGCCATTGGTCTCCTCTGTCCCACCTTGTGACAGTGACGAGGGGAAAGAGAGCCAACCTAGAAGCTGGCACCCCGTCTTCACTGTCATCCCCAATTTCACCCTCAACGCCCAGCTCTGGTCTAACTGTCTCCAGGAATCCTTCCTGGATTTTACCACACTGATTCCCAGTTTCTCTGGACTATGAGACACTCACAGTGTCCCTCGAGGCACAGCCACAGGAAATGTCTTCTCCACTCCTCTGCTGGGGTGGGCATCTCACCAGACCCTGTCTGCAGCTCCTGGGGTACCCGGTCCCTTCAAGAATCCTCCAAGGCTTCTGGACCTCTCAACTTATGGTGGAGTGACAAGGTCACCCAGAGCATCTCAAGAATACAGAGCAGTTTGTCACCAGGCTCCCACTTTCACCTTCTAGAACCCAGGCCAGGAAATGTTTCTACTTCTCCTAGATGGGATGGTTTGGAGGGAAAGAATCCCCAGCTTCTCTGGGATTGATTTATCTGAACTGTATCCACCTCCATCAGAGAAGGGGAAAAATAAATCCCACTTATATATGCTTTTAACAAATGGCCTACCTTTAAAATGATAGCACAAAACTGAAAAAGATACCAGCCGTTGTCATGAAGTGTATTGATTATTCCTCTCTCGCTGGCTCTCTCTCTCCCTTTTTAAGGAGGTTTGGTCATGGCAGGAAGTTAGACATTTAATCCCTTATTAACCTGCCTTGGCTCCCTGTTCTGGGATTGCAGAGAGGAGCACCCGCCTCGGGGCACAGCCCCCACCTAGGGCCAAGGAAGCTGCAGCCGCCCCAGGATACTTCCATCCCTGAGAGCAGCGGCAGCCAGAGAGCAGGCTACCCCTCAACACCCTTCACCCCTGATTAGAGCCGTTTCCATCTGAGCACTTCCGGACCGTGATATCATGTCGAACAGTTTATTTTCATTTCGCAGAGGGCTCAGATTGGATTCAGTGAGAAACTAAATATAATGCAAAATGCCCCAATGCAAGAGCGATCAAAGGGGACTTGATTTTGAAATATGCATGGAAGTCAGCCCCGGGGAGATTGTTTCAAGGGGCACCTGTTGAAGACAGGAGCTCAGATACACATCACGCCCTAAGTACACAGTCAACACACCCAGGTGCACTAAACAGAGGAGAGTTGGGGGAGCCTGGCAAGGTTGGGCAGGGGTCTCAGTCATTCTGGCTTTGGGGATGAGAAGTTGGCCCCACCAAGCCCTATCACAAGGTCACCCCATCTACTCAGCCTCTCCCAGTCCTCCCCACCATAAAGAGCTAATACCACTCTGTCTCATGGAGGATTAACCAGTCCACCAGTCTCAAGAAAGGACATCCCTATCTAGGCCCTCCCGGGGCTCACACTTGACCCAAACCCCATGCTGTCTGGATGGCAAATACCTGCTAATGCTGGTTGTTGACCTGCTTTGAGTCCCAAGCCTTTCACCCTGACCTTTGTGGACCTCACTCTCCGTTCGATTCCCTTGTCTCTTTCACCATTCTCAAGCTGCCCATGCAAATATTCTCTTATTCATTCATTCATTCAGCAAGTGCATGTGAGTAGCCACTGGGTGCCAAGTGCTGCTCCAGAGAAAGGAGGCAGAAATATTCCAACCTTCCCCAGCTCACCATCAAAAGAATAGATGCCCCAAACCCATCCACCAGAGATCAATATTTTCTTATTGTTCACTTGCAAAAGGGTCGGGGGGGGGGGCAGAGATTTAGCTCAGTGGTTCCAGCGCCTGCTTTAAAAGCGCAAGGTCCTGAGTTCGATCCCAGTAACCACATACAATGTTGGGCGTAGTGACTCACGCCCACCAGCCATCAATACCACATACCACAGTGCCAGTGCCGGATGTGGTGGCTCACGCCTGTAATCCCAGCATTCGGGAGGCAGAGGCAGGAGGATTGTTGAGTTTGAGGCTTTCCTGGGCTCCATATTGAGCTCAGGGCCAGCCTGAACTACAAAGCGAGACTCTGTCTCAAAAAAAAAGAAGAAAGAAAGAAAAGAAAGAAAGAAAGAAAGAAAGAAAGAAAGAAAGAAAGAAAGAAAGAAAGAAAGAAAGAAAGAAAGAAAGAAAGAAAGAAAGAAAGAAAGAAAGAAAGGGTCAGGGGAATGAGGAGTTTTCTAAGGACAAAATCACATCATATTCATCTGTCTTCTACATGTGTGGATAGAGGATGCCCAGGAAAACACTGCCACTCCCTCCTGGTCAAAATCTTCCTCTCTGAACCCCACCAATACCTCTGTCTCAGACCCCAAGGTTCCCCGAGGTGCAGATCCTTGCATAGAGTCAGGAACTGGAGAGCCAAGTAGGGCAGAGCACATTCCAGGTGTAGCTGACAGATCCCTCTCTACCATGTCACCAACTCCCAGGAGCAGGGCTGAAAAGGCCTAAACAACGTCACACACAGCGGGAACAACAAGGGGAGTGAAGGCCACCCTCCCCTGGTGCAGGCGCACAGCTCCTCTCCCAGAAAACACCCTGCCTTGCAGCCCAGCTGAACATCCCCATAGCAGGTGGGCCTGGACACTGTCCCCTCCTCTCTGGTCCCTTCACACATCCAGCTACATCTGTGTCCCAGCTCCATAGCTGTATGGCCCCAGTACCCTGGCTCTTCTTAATTGTAATCTCTTGTCTGTTAGCCAATGGGGGTGGCCAGGTCAGCCATTGCCTTCCATTCAAAGGGCACCTGGGGCCCACTTGCCAGGGCAGGGTCTTCCAGCCATCCCTAACCCTGACCCATCACCATCATGAACGTGAACACTCACTGTTGCTGAACACTGGAGGACACATCAGAAATGAAGCAAGGAATGTTCTCTCCTTACAAAAGCAAAAGTTCTCTTTGAGGGATAGTCCTGGGTTGTCAATATGCAATCTGTCCTGACAAGGATGGACCGTCCTTCACATCATAGTCCAACCTCGGGTGGCTCCATGGTCTTTTAGAAGCCATCAGGGAACCAAGGACATTCTTAAACTATAATAGTTTGGTTGCCAAGAGCATTTAGAAGTGACCACGGGCAGGCAGAATGTCCTCTTACTCTTTGAGCTCTCAGAGAAATCTCTTTGCTGGGACTTTGTGTGGGAAAGAAAAAAATAGCTGCTGCTGTTGCCAGAAAGTAAACACTATTTTATTTCAAGAGAATTGAGGGCCCCTCCACTCTCAGAGGGTAGCCCTCCCTGGTGCTACCTGGTGCTCTGGTGCTGTGGCGGTGCCAATAAGTCTGCTGGGAGAGTGAATCAGGTCATTGATGGAAGGAGTTTGAAGCAACGCCTGGCACAGAGCAGATGCCAAAGTTACTGCTGCCACTTTTCCTCCTCCTCCTCCTCCTCCTCCTCCTTCTGCTGGCACTGTGGTCACCTGGTCATCTGCACTGGGACTTTATCAGGCTTACAGTCACACTTGGCCCTGCTCAGAGCCATGCTTCGGAGAGCCTCAGGCAAGTCCAACACTCACAAAAACGTGTCCAAGGGTTAATAACCTACCTGCTTTATTTTTTAAAGCACTTGCATTAATAAGAAAAAGTTGAACCCCTCTGTTGGAAATCTGGACAAAAGGCATGGAAACAGGCAATTCACAGAAGAAATGGGATTTGGCTAATGACCATAAAAGTGTCACTCTTAAGTAGAGAGCAGAAAAGGCCCAAAATAATAGCGAGATTTCATTTTAAAATAATTATATTGAAGATTGCACCCAGACTTTGTGAGACCTCTAAATTTCCTTCTTAGAATGATGAAACATCCTGAGTCGAAAGAGAAGAGAAAGAGGCCTTGTTTCAGCCCCACCTTCCCTTCCAAGTCAGAAGCCCAGAGCTTTCACAGAGTTCCTGAATGCTACTGTCACTTTGAGAAAGCCATGCTAGGGACACTGGGATTCTAGAGAGCACTTTCAGATGTATGTCTGGCACCAAAAGAATAAAGATCTTGATGTACAAAGACGAAGCTCACACTTTCTACTTTACCCAAAGAAATCTACTAGAAAGCATCCGAGAGTCATACCAAGCAAGCTATCCTGCTGATCTAGAGACAACCAACAGCTCACATGTCTGGGAACAACTTGACTCTAGCTTGGTTATTCTGCTTGCTTCCCACAGGAAGCCACCGTTGGAGTTCAACAGTCAAAACTCAAGTCACTTTTTCCTGTGGTACATGGAGTCAGATGATACAAGCAAGACTTCTGCTGCCCTTGCTCTCTCCACATTCTGTTCCAGCACTTGTTGAACACCTCCCTCCCCTGAGTGCAATCTGTGAGTACTGTCTCTCCTTGCCCAGGCATGCTCCTCGAGGAAAGAAATGGATCAAAAAGGGTACAGAGAGCAGCAGAGCTGGAGACGTTTCAGAGATTGTCTAGCTGCTGGCCACTTAGTCCAGTGGGCACATTTTACACAAAGGTAACCTGAGACCAGAAACTGGGATGTAGAGAACTTTAGTGCTATGTCTGTGTCAAACTTCCAGTGGGTAACTCCTAAGTACTCAACAATTTAGTAGCTGCTAAATACATATTGATGAATGAGTGAGTGTGTGGACAGTTGAGTGAATGGATGGATGGATGGGTGGATGGATGGATGGACGGATGATGAATGGATGGGTGGATGGGTAGATGGATGGATGGGCAGATGGATGAAGAGGCAGATGGTGTGGATGGTTGAAATAATGAATAACATACAGGCAGACAAATGTCTGTACATTTCAGCCAAGTTCTTGAATATTCTTGGTTATATCCTTTTTTTTACTAAAGGGAGACCTTGCTGCTGAGAGACTTCCATAATCTACTTTCCCTCTACTGGATCTCAACCCCACTAAACTCTTTTTTCACAATCCCTTGTCTAACCAGAATATATAAAATCAGATTCTTTGACTATCTCTTGTCCTGCATGGATTGACTAATCTTGGGATCAGGACCTGTGTCTCTTGTTGGCTTCTCCAGGCCTCTGCGGAGCCCAGAAAGTATAAGGGTGATCACTGAGCAGGCTCCTGCCACCCTGGGGGATGGGATGCTTTCCAGGAAGCACCTGAGGGGTGGTCAAAGGCTGTAGAATAAAGATTCCCCTAATTTTTCCCAAGAACACACTTTCTAAAAGAGCAAAGATGAAGTAAAGGCCAGTGACACCCCTGTTTTGAAACACAGTGAGGGAGGTGGGGGGAATCATTACCATCCAACTCCTTGTGAGTTTGATTTGCATCGAATTACAGCAGGTCGATGTGATGTAAC
Source organism: Thryonomys swinderianus (assembly GCA_004025085.1). Lineage (NCBI taxonomy): Eukaryota > Metazoa > Chordata > Mammalia > Rodentia > Thryonomyidae > Thryonomys > Thryonomys swinderianus. The sequence continues at coordinate 98,886 of PVIC010000316.1, read as the reverse complement.
CTGACAACCTCCCATGAAATACATAAATCATGGCGCCCCATAAATTTAAAGGAATAGAGGGCTTTTTTTCTAGAAGTGGCTAATTACTCATAAACAGCAGATATTTTATTGCCATCAAAGTCAGTAGCAGGTTATTAAGAGCCAAAGCATTCTGCAGCTCAAGCTTTTGATAACACTAGCCTGAGGAAGTCAAGTTTTACCTGTTTGTAGCACCCATGGGGCTTGCAAAGATCCTGCCAAGTTGAACCACCTCTCAGGGGGGTGCCAAAGCCACAGTTCACTAAGGTGTGATACCCACCCTGACCCACCAAAGCTCTAGGAGGTGCCCAGTGTTGAGGCCTCCTACTTGTCTGAGAAGGACCCCGTGAAAACAGCACCCCAAACTCCGGACTCCTGACACGGTCTAATAACTCCTGCACGTTCCACATGACTGGGGAACAGAGACGTTAACTAGATCTTGACTCTTCTAACAACTTCAGTTTTAGCAACATTTAGAGTTAAACCCCCAGTCCTAGCAGACTAATTTGAGCCATTCAGAATATTTCATCTCCAGCCTTAGTGATTTGTCCAAGGCTCAACACATGACCTAATTTACACCCATGAGAGTAAAGATGACCTTGTAAAGTAGGGGGGTTTACACACTTTCAATGAAGTTTGGAGCCACAGCAGCCATTTAGCTACCTAGAAAGGTCTGAAGTAGTGGGTGGTGTGTCTATGTAGTATTTAAGGATAATGCTAGTGCCAAAGAGGCAGAGAAATCAGCTGCTCAATAACATAACTAAGGTCAACAGGATCTCAACTCCTCTACCAAGTGTATTTTATTTTATATATTTATTTCTTGAGACAGGGTCTTGCTAAGTTGTTAAACTGCTAAACCTGCGTTCAAACTTAGGATTCTGCCTTAGCCCAGAGTGGTTGGGTTCTAAGCAAGCACCACTATGCCTGTGTCTGTCTCTACTTTCTTTCACTGCACTCACCCTAACCCAGACCAAGCCAAGCCCACAGGGCTCCCTGTGCACCCTGACAGAGGATCCCACAGAACCACGCTCTGCCCAGCGCCTTCTTGACTTTTGCCAAGGGATCTGAAATCCATGCTTAGATCCTTACCCCAAGGCTTCCCTCATTTGCTTCAAGGAAATGTGACTGTATGCATGTAACATTTGTCATCCTACTCCTCAGACATTAATCTTCTCCCCATTTCTGCCCAAGGACGCTCCCATCTCCACCTCCAGTTTAAGGCAATGCCTTCAAGTCTACAGACAAATGTCACACTCCAACCAGCCTCCCTAGATGCTACATGTGCCCCTCATGCCACACTGAGGGCTCCATGGGCTGAGCAGAGTGGTCCCAGTCTGAAGGAAGGTAGCACACTGGCTGACAAGGATGTGCTCCCCCAGAGGGTCCTGATTCCTGGGCTCCCCTGCTGCCCTACGCAGTGTGTGCGGGTGTGGGGGCACCTCTGCTTCCTCTTCATGGGCCATGAGGTCAGTAAAAGCCTGGGGAGACAAAGGGACCAAGCTTTGACCCCATACTCCTGTGCCAAATCCAGGACCCCATCAATCCACTGTGTGTGAAGCCAGGAGTGCAAGGAGCCAGCATGGAGACCCCAAGAACAGATGGAGGGTTAAAAGGACAAAAAATGAAGCTGCAGCCAGGACCTAGGGCCCAGAGACAAAATACACCCAGACATGGACAGAGATCCAGGATCTGGCTGCCAGGAGACCCTGTGTGCTCCCAGAAAGCAGGGCCAGCTCAGTCCCCTGCAAAGGACATGGCAGAGAGCATGCTGCCCAGACCCTGGGAAACTCGCCCTGTGTCTCTTCTTCCAGAGGTTGTGCTCAGCTCTGGCAGGGAGCCTGAGACACCCGTGCTGGCCGCCACTGGGATCCCACTCCTGTTACTGCTGCCTGGCCTGTTCCCACCTTCCTGTAGCCCTCTGCCATGGCCTCTTCCCTGTCCCTTGCACCACCATAACTGTTGCTGCTGTCGCCAGCCCTACTCCTGCTAGGGTTCTTGGAAGGGAACCCTGCCCTTGTGTGCCTTCCACACAGGCTGGGCAGCCCTCGGTGGCCAGGGACAGACTGAGCAGGCTGTGGAGCCTGTCCTCTTGTTGCAGAAGTCCAGCTGGCCAGGAACTGGCATGTGCCACCTCTGACTTATGAAACTGCTTGTTCACTCTCAGCCTCCCGGACCCCACAGTTCTTCACGCCTTCTGCAACAGAGGCAAACGATCTCCCAGTGCGCATGCTCACTCATTCATTCAACTTGCCCCAGGGCAGCCACACAGTTACTTTCTGTCTCCTCCATCACCATACACTGGGAGATGGCTGTGACAGTGGTTCCCTCTGGTGCTGCACCCCGAATCCTCACCTGAGTGATGGAAACACGCAGCACCTTTGTTCTTTTGCTTTGTAATTGTAAAATATGCAAGGTCCTTTTGATACATACTTAGGGGAGTAGATGCAGAGGTAAATGCAGAGAAAGATGGATGGATGGATGATGGATGGATGGATGGATGGATGGCTATGTAGATGAAAAGGTAGGTGAATAGATGTATGGATGCATAGATGGATGGAGAAACAAAAGTAGGGAATAAAGGGGACAGAAGGCAAATCAATGGAGTACTATGTAGACGGACAGAGGAAACAGGCAGGGAGCTGTGCAGACAGATGCACAGATGTGTGTGAAAGCATGGATGCATGGGTAGATATGTGGGTGGGCAGATGAACGGAGGAAGGAGTAATGAGTGTCTTCTGTGTGTTAGATGATATGAGGACTACCGAAGTGAGTCTTCTAACCCACCAGAGGGATGACTTGATACAAAACCACGAACAGGAAGAACACAGTAAGTGTCCCTTAGGACACACTCTTGCAGGGGGCTAGCAGGAGCATCAGAAAAGGCTGGGGGAGGAAGCTGCCTCCATGAAAATATTGCTTAACACCTAGTAAACCTTCCATTGAACAACAGGACCATTAAGTTTGCAAGACAGCTTCGGTCCTATCTAGGAAAATGAGCGGCACCCATAAAAAGGGGTGATCTGTCTGAGGGTCTTCCTGGGCACTTTCCTGAGGCTCTGATCTATCTACTTCTTGTCCCCAGGTTCCCAAACTGCAAAACTCTCTAGTAGCTCACCATCCCTTCCTCACCTTCTGTGCCAGAACAGAAATAAAAATTTTTAAAAGCCCACACGGGCCTTCCAAACTGGTGTCACCGATTGCAGGCATCTGTTTGCCATTTCCTGATGCTTTTAGCCGTGGAGTTGGGCTGTGAGAAACCACCTGCAGCCTTTCGTGGGTTGCTGTACCCCTGCTAATATTTTTTAATTAATTCACTATTTTTTACTTTCATGCATTTAAAGGGAAACTACATTATTACCCAAAATGGAAATTTGTATCACTTGCTCTAAATTAAAGGTAATTATAAAAATAAATAAAATGAGAACAATGTTATTAAGTTCTGGCTGAATGCGGCTGCCTGCAGCCGACGCTGGCCTGAGGACTGATGTCCCTTCTACAGAAGGGGCTGGAGGGGGAGGGGGGTGTAACTCGCCCTGGGAACCCCAAGAGGCATCTTGCAGAGTTCTCTGGGAGAATGACAGTCCATCCCTCAACCTGAAACTCGGGTTATCTGGAGGGGGGGGTCCTCTTTCCTCCAAAGGAATCTGGGAGTCTACCAATGGCTGGCTTCTCCTTGGTCACCTTTGGCTCAGCTCCTCTTTTAACCAACAAGGACCTCCAGGCCATAGTAGATTAGGGGCTCCTTTAAGGAGCTCTGAATAAATAGGAATTGATTGACCTTTCCTCTCCATTGAAGAAAAAAAATAATTGGAGCATATACTGCCTCCTCCCCTCGCTTCCTCCTGGGATCCCCTCATCCCCATCCAGGGCTTTTCTCTCCTCCTAGTCCCATGGGACCCTGTGTCATGGTCAGGGATTCACCTCCATTCTGAAGCCCTGAGGCCGCGCTGAGTGGCTGGTCTGTGTGGCTCTCCCTAAGGACCTCATCACCCGAGTTACGAACCTCCCCAGGGGGATGGTGGGGACAGATCTCCATTCACCTGAAAGACCGTGGGAAAAAAGAAGGAGGCAGTCTGATTTGTGACACCAAGTTCAGCCCACAAGTGGGGGGACACACAGAGCAACCCAGCAAAAACAAACACGTGCAAACCACACACTTGTCTTCCGTGTGTCGAGTCCAGCTGCACTGAGCGCCTGGCCTGCATGCGTGACTCACTCCTTTCTCCCGAACACAGATACTCTCAAAATAGCCCAGTGCTTCTGAGCCTGGGTCCAGAAAACCTACCTTGTTTTTCTCTCTAAAGAGAGGAATATTTCAAGTAATCAGTAAAATCCTTATAAGAACAACTAAATAGATGGGATTTAGCTTCACAATGAGCCACACTTTTTCCTCAAAAGGTAGAAAAAGAGAATTTAGGATGCTTTTTAAAACAGATTTTGTTTTTCCTGATATTGCCTGAGCTGATGCTTCTGACGCTAGAGATTATCCGCGAGTCAGCCGGGCTTGTTGTAATTAACACACAAGTAGCAGCTCCACTTCCTAGTAATATATTTTTCTAAGACTTTGATGATGCTAAGAGATTTTGAATCCTGCACTGAAGACTTTGAAGAAACTGCATTGGAGAGAGATACCTTAGATGAAATTGAAAATAACTCGAGTTTAATATGCCTCCCCCGGAGCTTTCTAGAAAGAATGGGTTAAAGGTATCTGTACACACCGCACCGTGGATCAGAGTGTAAGAAAGCTGGTCTTGCGGGGCCTTCCGAGCCAGAAGAGCTCTGATTGGGCCTCCTTCTTTGGGGGTGTTTTGGCCCTTGAGTATCTTCTTTGGTCTCAAACATAAATGACTTCCTTAAAGGATTTAATTAATTCTTAAATGTGCACAGGGCCCATGAGCACAAACATTAACTTGTTAAATGCATTAAGTCAGATTCTGTTCTCAGCCACGTGCAGCAGCTCGCCGTGACATCCCTGGGAGTGTCACATGCAGACTGGGCCCGCAGATGCCCAGCACCCTGGGCGCCCAGCTCCCCACCCTGTCCTCGGCTGCTGCAAGCACCAGGCCATGACTCATCCATCGCGGGGCGGCCAGCACAGGCCGGTCTGTCCTCCAGCCCCCAGAAGGAGCATCCGGCTGAGAACCCTGTTCTCTCTCTCTGCTCGGCTCTCTTTCCTCTTCACTGAGCTCCCTGGGCCTCTGATGGCTTCTCCGCGCCTGGCAAGGACGCTGTGGAGCAGAGGACGTGTTGGGAGAACCGCCTAGATGGTGATGATGTGAGCTGCGGTGAGAGGGCCTCACACGGAAGCTTCCCAGATGTGAGCACATCAGGAAACCAAGCTTGCTGCCTCTTCTCGGACCCGGGCCAAGCCTCCTCCTCCAGGTTCTCCGCACTCTGAACTCATTTGCATACCCTTCATGCCCAATTTTCCTTCCCATTATTATCTGTTTTGGTGGAATCTGACTTGCGAGAGCAGAAACGACATCCACTGCCTGTACTGTCTGCCGGCCCTGCACACCCCATGTGCATACAAACACATGTGTGTGCTTGCAGTGAAAATATTTGTACCTGGTAACAGATAAGGGACATCCTTCTATAGGACAGGCAGGAATGGAAATCGGTGGCAGTTTTCTGAAAGCAGTTTGGCATTTTGTATCAGGAGTCTCAAACATATTTATTTAACATATTTATAACCCATGGCTCAGACCTCAGACGCTATCAGAAATGAAGACAAAGCTGACAGAAACATAGTAACAAAAAAACATAGTAATGAAAAAAAAAAAGATGTCCCAAACTCCCAAAGTGGAGAAATGGTTCACTGAATGCTGCCATAGCATCCTGGGCATTAAAATCAAGCTTTGGGGGCCAGAGATTTAGCTCAGTGATTCCAGCGCCTGCCTTGCAAGCGCAAGGTCCTGAGTTCAATCCCGGTAACCACATACAATGCTGGGCGTGGTGACTCACACCCACAATCAACCAGCAATCAGCACCACATACCACAGTGCTGGGTGTGGTGGCTCATGCCTGTCATCCCAGCACTCGGGAGGCAGAGGCAGGAGGATTGCTGAGTTCAAGGCTTGCCTGGGCTACTTAGTGAGCTCAAGGCCAGCCTGAACTACAAAGCGAGACCCTGTCTGAAAAAAAAAAAAAAATCAAGCTTTGGAGGATGGAAAAAAGCTCATGATATAACTTCAAGTGAAACATAAAGCTCTGATTGCAGTTTGACCCCACTTTTGAAATAAAAAAATACGTATATGGGCCGGGGATTTACTTCAATAGCTCTGGCATCTGCTTGGCAAGTGCAAGGCTCTGGGTACCACATATCAATCCCAGGTAACACATACCACAATGCCGGGCATGGTGGCTCATGTCTGTAATCCCAGCACTCGGGAGGCAGAGGCAGGAGGATTGCTGTGAGTTCAGGGCCAGTCTGGCTACAAAGCGAGACTCTGTCTCAAAAAATAACTAAAAGAAAAAAATATATGTGTGTGTACCTATATATAGATACAAATTAATAATGGAAATATAGCAAAATGTTACTTCTACATGATGGGATTAAACTTTTTGAATGCTATTTTGAAATTTTCACATCATTTCATAAACATGTATCATATCTCTAGTCATAACAATATAAAGTTATGTTTGAAGAGAAACTAAAGAAAAGAAAACCTCATCTCATCAGGCATACTTCTTCACCATTTTAAAATGTTTTTAATTTTGAGTAATTGGCCGGATATCTGAGTTAGAGTGGAGCTAAATAATAGCCCTAATATTTTACAATAATAGTAACCATTATAGTGATGGGATAATTTTAATTACATAATTTTTATTAAGGTGTGATCCCCAGAAGTGACATTTTTACAATGAGTGTATGAAAGATCCTTCAGAAGTATGATTCTAAGCTGATCTATACTCAAGAAAATCTTTCCAACTTCAGTCACCCTCTCCATCTTCACAGGAGTCACCTGTGCCACCTCTTATGGCAAATCCCTAAATGTGGAGCCTAATACACACTTAGATGTTCCAGAGACATAACTGAAGTGAACAGAGATGCTCACTCAGGAAGAGGTGGACACAAGCTTAAAGCTCTCTCTCTCTCCTGGGATATTTGAATTTTTACATCAAACTCTGGAAGACTAAATAATGCCATTAAGTTCAACCATCATTTACTAAGTGTCTGCCACTTAGATTCAGTGCAATGAAATGCATTAAATTAATTTCCTCTCACCCATGCTGCTCCCTTAGCACAGAGGGAATTCACAAAGTGAATCACCTGAGAAAAGATGCCTTCTCCAAGGAAGAGAAAACTAGACAGTGAGCAAGTCAGGGATGTAGCCTCTATTTTACAAGCAGAACTGTCACCCTGGGAATGTTTCATGGATGTCAGCAACTGTTACGGTTTATATTTAGATGTCCTCCCAAAGCCTCAGGCACTCATAGGTGGGGTTTCAGAGAGTGACCTGATCATGAGTGCATGATATTGGATTGGCATTGACCAATAGGCTTGAAGCCTGGAGGGAATAAAAAGGGAAAGAAAGAAGGCTCCCTGTTTCCAGCCTGGGGCACCACACACTGTGTGCCCCCTCCCCTGCTCGTCTGCCATGCCACCTTGCCTTAGAACCAGCCAACTGTGGACTGAAACCTCTATGAACTGTGAGATAAAATAAACCGTTGTTCAGTTAAGTTGTAAGCATCAGGTATTTTTGTCCTAACAATGAGAAAGTAACTAAGACATGAGTAATGACACAATATTCAGAAACCTCTTCTAATTAGCCAGTGAACAAAATCCCCATGATCACTTTGACAGATGTCGGAAAGGTCTCTAGCAAAAATTGGCTATTCATTTCCAATCTTTAAAAAATGATTGGTAATGGAAAAATAAGATCATTATAATATGTATCACAAAACAATCCAAAAAGATGCCATATGGCAAAATACTAGGAACATTTTCATAAAAATTAAAAACAAACTGATGATGCAAAGATTCCCCCATCACCATCATTTTAAATATTGTTAAGACCATTCTAGGAAAATTAAATAACTATAAATACTGAAAATATTCCAAAGTAGAAAAATGGACACATTTAGCCTCTTTTTGCCTCTTTCTCTGTCATCCCTCAATCTCTAAATCTGGTAGGAAGTAGATAGATAGATAGATAGATAGATAGATAGATAGATAGATAGATAGATAGATAGACAGACAGACAGAGTGATAGAGTGATAGTGTTAGAGTGACAGAGTGATATAACTACCTTCATTAGAAAACAAGAAAGGGGCTCATCAGTAAGCCATAAAGTTTGAAATATTCCTGGGTAAATGGAAAATAGATGAATTCAATGATATAAGTAGACCAACAACAGCAAAAAAAAAAAAAAAAGAAAAGAAAAGAAAAAGAAAAAAAGAACCGCATATACCCTCAAATACACTCAGGGGGAAGAATTTGAGAAAAACGGGTAGCACTAGAGAAATTCAGAATGAAAAATATCACGGCAGAAGACAGTCTCTTCCCCCAAAGGCAAGTATTACATGTGACACTGGGAGACTAGAAATGCCCTGACCCAAAAATTGTCTGAAGGTGAGAATAAAGGCCAGAGAAGAAACAGAGAAGAATCTGAACTCATTTCCAACAGTCTGGCTGGGCAGAGGATGGAAGGTAAGTCTTTGAAGGTGAGAAGCTTCTGTGTTTCAGGACCAGAGGAAAAGAAAACCTGTTCTCAGCCCAGAGAGGCCAGACAGGAAAGCAGATGAGTCCTGGCCTGCATGCTTTTCTGCCTGTGGACAGTCCTACAAACTTCTGCAGTCAGGAATGTGCAAACATCTTTCCATGGCATAGAGAAGCAGAGTCATGTGACATATAGCCAGGGGAAGAAGTGTTACTGGCTGCCCGTACTATACCTCTGGTCCCACATTTTTTTTTAATTGAATTTTTATTGGTACTTTTTTTTCTTTTTTTGAGACAGGTTCTCCCTTTGTAGTTCAGGCTGGCCTGACCTTACCATGTAGCCCAAGCAAGCCTCAAATTCAGCACTCCTCCTGCCTCTGGCTCCTGAGAGCTGGGATTACAGGCTTGAGCCACCAAGCCTGGCATTTGTGGTAGGTGGTACTGATTGCCAGTGGGTGTGAGCCCCATACCCAGTATTATTGTATGAGGTTACCAGGGATCGAACCAGGGACCTTGTGCTTGCTAGGCAGGCCCTGGAACCACTAAGCTATATCTCCAGCCCCATATTGGTACATTTTATGGACAGCTCACAATCACATTCAACATTAGGAAATTTGTACCAGTATTGACACAAGTTAATTCTCATTTTTACCTATATCCCATCCCACTTTTCGTAAGTACAAGAGACAAAACATGGGGAGCTCACTATACACATGAAGAAATGCAAAAACACAAAAAAGAAAAATGAAAATGAAACCAAAAGGGACAAAAGTAATAGAGTTTAAGAACCATTTAATTGGAAATAGTAATGGTAATTGGAATAGTGACAAAGAATGGAAAGACAAATGGTCATTTGCAAACAAAACAAACAAGGGCTGGGAAGAAAGAAGTTGGAAGTTCAAACTTTGCTTGTATGAGCTTTTAAAAGTCAGTGGAGGGGCCGGAGATTTAGCTCAGTGGTTCCGGCGCCTGCCTCGCAAGCACAAGGTCCTGAGTTCGATCCCCGGTAACCACATACAATGCTGGGCATGATGACTCATGCCCACCAGCAATTAATACCATATACCACAGTGCCGGGTGTGGTGGCTCATGCCTGTAATCCCAGAATTTGGGAGGTAGAGACAGGAGGATTGCTGAGTTCGAGGCTTGCCTGGGCTACATAGTGAGCTCAGGACCAGCTTGAACTACAAAGCGAGACCCTGTCTCAAAAAAAAAAAAGAAAAAGTCAGTGAAGATCTGAAGATATGGTCTAAGCCAAATTTTTGATATGGAATATAATACTAGAAATTGTACAAAAAGAATAAAATAGCATGTGAAGGACAAAAGTTAAGAGACTTTAAAGAACAATCTAGATCAACCTAATATCTAGAAGTTCTGGAAATTAGACAACCCAATTAGGGGTTAAGAAATTGATGATGATGATGATGATGATGATGACGACAATGACGACAACAACAATGATGATAATGGAGGAAGAAAATGGAAGTACCTTTAGACTTTAAAAATAAATAAATAAAAAGGGATAAATTCGAAAGAATCTTCCAGGTGTTGGAAAACCTTTTGAAATTAACACTGCTACATCCAGGAGAAACTTTCAAACTCCAAGTGAAGTGGGAAAGAATGGTAAAAGACAAAAGAAGTCACTTACTCAGAAAGGAGAGGGACTTTGTCATCACACTTCTCATTGAGGACACTACATGTTCCAAAACAATCTAGTATCATTTACAAAAGGCAGAGGGAAATTATTTAAAACCTAGAATTTTATATGTGGCCTCAAGAACAGTATAAAAGAGCACATTTTCAGACAGCAAAGGACTCAGGTTCTCTCTGAAAGCACTAAGGATATAAAGAAGAGATAGTTTACTTGGGCTTACAGTTTCAGAGGCTTCAGTCCATGGTAACTTGGCCCCATTGTTTCCGGGCTGCAGTGAGACAGAGCATCATGGTGGAAGCCCATGGCCAAGAAACGCTGCTCAATTCGTGGCAACCAGAAAGCAGAAAGAGAGAGCCAGCGAGGAAGGCAGTGGGAGCCAAATATGGCCCTCAAGGTCGCACTCCCATCCTTTCCACTCTTCCACAAGACCCCATCTCCTATTTTTACAACCTCCCCATAATGCCAAAAATTATGATCTCATCAACAGGCGAATCCACTGTGAAGTTAAAGCCTTCCTGATTGGATCACTTCCCAAAAGTCCACCTCTGAATGTTGCTACCATAGAGCCCAAACTTGCAACACAATGAGCCTGTGGAAGAACATTTTAGATTTCAACCACAACTAGTCTAAATGACAGGGAGTACAAAACTTCTGCTTTTAAAGACTGTAATTAAAATCACAAATGATTTTATATGAAAAGAAGAGAAGTAGATGACAAAAATGAAAGTGTAGTAAGATTTTTGTCCTGCTGAAGAGAGAATATAAATGGTGAATGGATACATTTACACATATAAATGCTTAAATGTACATGCTAGAAATTAAATGTTATCACAATAACCTCAAGCACATACTCTCTAAATCAGAAAGCAAAAGAACACAAGACAAAAAATTAACCCATGTGATAAAAGGTAAAAAGAATAAATAAAACTTGTTGTATGATGTTAAACTGGCAACATAATAATATAAAACAACACAGCAGGAATAGAATCAAACATGTAAGGAAACCTAAAAAAATCAGTGGGCTAAAATCATGTGAAAAAGAAAGATGTTCAGATATTGTATAAGCTTAAATATATGTTCACAATTCTCTAACATTATACTCTTCGTAGAGCTAGACTACACATAAAGCTTGAATATATAGGAATGAAAAAGATGCAAAGCAATATTCTCAAAGTGAAGGCAGATATTACAATATTAGTATCTGATAAGATACAATTGAAGGCCACTATATTAACTAGATAAAGGGAGTCTTTATTTCAAAAATGGGGGACAGTCTATCAAAGAACTTTAAGAAGAGTCAGAGTCGTGAATGTCTATTCACATAATAACAAAGCTTAAAATATGTAAGAAAAAGTGGGATAATGTAATGTAAACTAATAAACCCATCATGGGAAATGTCACATCTTCCTCACATATTCATAGGAGGAATAGAATCTATAAATATGTTTTAAATGAAAATATAGAGTGAGAAGATCAAGAATTTACCTCAAGTGACACCATACCTACGTTCCAAGCACAAGGACCTAAGTTCAATCACTGGTAACCCCACCCCAAAAAAGAATATAGTGGGAGAATTCTGTACCCAGTAGAACGTATGAATTCTTTACAAATCATGCAACACTTAAATGTTGCCTTTATTAAACTACACACATAAAAATACCTCAATAAGGTTCCAAAACCTAGAAGTCATAGTAGCCACATGATCAAATTAAAAGCAAAGGGATAGCAAAATTAATAAATAATAATTTAGGATGTAGCCCAGGCAATGGTCAGATAAAACTTTATAACCTTTAATGTTATAACTATAAAGTGAAAGAGATTGAAAGCCACTACTGCAAGACTTTAATTCACAAAGTTGGAGTATATAAAAATAAACTTAAAGAAAGAGATTAACAAAAAATAACAATAGAAATTAAGTAAAAAAAAAACATTCTCCTTCCTCATACTTCTTATAGAATCTCAACACAACTAAACGCTGGTTCTTTGAAAAGACCAAGACAGTAAACTTGACAATTGGATAAGAACAAAGAAAAAACCCACACAAATAAGAAATCTAGGTTTGAGAAAGGTAATACAAGTTCAGATACAAAGAAGACATTAAAAATATCATAAAGGGCCAGGGGTGTAGCTCAGTGACACCATGCCCATGTGGCAAGTATAAGGTCCTGAGTTCAATCTCCAGTAACATATAAAATAAACAAACAAATAAATAAAACTAAAAGTCATAAAATACAGAACAATTTAGACTACTTAATTTGAAAATCTAACACTAAAAGAATAAAATATAAAACTGTTACTACTAATAAATACAAAAGTCAAAAATAAAGTTCGTATATTGAATGATTTGGTTTTTTCTCTTTTCTTTCTTGTTTCTTTGTCAATACTAGGGACTTATGTTCATACTGAGCTACATCCCCAGCTCCTTTCTTACATTTTATGTTAAGACAGGGTTTCCCTAGGTAGCTACATCTTCCAGACTGAGATCAACCTTATGATCTTCCTGTTTTAGCCTCTCAGAATTCTGAGATTCTAGGTGTTGTGACACCATGCCCAGCTCAGAAATGACCAGTTTTTATACACCATAAAACAATCACAAAATATCTACAGAAATGTTAAACATTCAAAATAAATATAATAAGAAGTGGGTAAAACTTAGTTGAAGCAAAATGTAAAATTATATGGAACAACAAAAAATAAGATCTGAATAAATGAAGAGATATACCACACTCATGGATAGAATTAAGATTTTATAAATAGATAAATTCTTACTAAATTAATCTGTGTGAGTTGCCAAAAGGATTATTTATCCAATTTAGCAAGTGAAATTCAAAATTAATTTTAAAATTATCTTGATAATTATAAACTAGACTTTAAGAAAGGAGAATAAGGAGAAGGTCTATGCACTACCAAATCAAAATATATAAACACTGTTGAGATTGAAATAATGTAGTACTATACCAGAATAGACAAAAAGTCAGTAAACCAGAGAGAATGCCCAAGGAGATGTATGGTTTTGATAAAGGCATTGAATTGGCTATGTAGTAAAAGCCTGGACTGATTTGGCTTATTCTTCCATATGCAATCCATTTAGAAAAATACTGCACAGAAAATAACAATTTTAAAACTAGAAATTCATTGTTAAAGACATAGGAGGACTCTTTTCATAATCTTTGGTAAAAAGGACTAAAATGCCATTAATCAAAAGACACCGTGAATGTATTTTAAATTTCTCTGCAACTCACATATACACAAAGTGGATCTTAATATATAAAGAGCTTTTTTTTATAACACAAAGGCAAAGAATAAGAAATCCAGTAAAATGTACAAAAGATATAAAGGGCTCTTTAAAAGGAAGGTATACAAAGAATTATAAATAGAAAGAACTTTGTTGTGAAAATGCTAGAGGGAGTTCATGAAAAGATAAAGTTTTGTGCATCAGATTGCTTGACGCTGAGGAGCTCTGTTTAGCTGGGTTTGGTGTGAAAGACCTGAGACCTTTCACACTCACTCTGTTGTGTCAGCATGTGCAGTGTAAATGTGTAAAGGGGATTCTGCAATGCCCAGAAAAATCTAAACATGCAACTCAACAACATCAGTTGCAAATATCCACATTACAGAAACATTCACAGGGGTGAACTCTCTACGTTTCATTGTAGCCTTTTTTTCCTAACTGGAGAAAGAATGGAAATGATTCAATCACTAGCTAGTCGGGAAATAGCTAGGGAGTTATGCTACATTCACTTTCTGAAATTTTTAAAAGAATGAAGTCCATGTTTAAGAAAATTCTCCGTATTGTTAAGTATAGGGATGGTAGCAGCAAGATCAGTGACGATAGGGTTTTCCTGGTTTCTAAAGAAACAAGCCCTGCTTTGTAAGTGCAAGTATGGGGATCTTCCCTTTGCTGCCGCACTTTGCTCCTGGTGAACAAGGCAGAACTAGGATGGAGAGAAGAGATTTAGGAAAGACTTTCGCTTTTTTTTTTTTTTTTTTTTTTTTTGAGACAGGGTCTTGCTTTGTAGCTCAGGCAAGCCTCAGACTCAGCAATCCTTCTGCCTCTGCCTCCAGAGTGCTGGGATTACAGGCTTGAGCCACCAAGCCTGGCAAGACTTTCACTTTTTGACCTATATTTCTCTCAGATTTCTTAAAATGTGTTTTATAAGTTAAAAAAGTTAATGGAGTTTTACATATTCTATATTTCAGTTCTAAAATACAACTTTAAAACTTAAAATAGCAACTCATAACTATACTATGAATGTATGGTATATATGTATATATATAAATATATATGTTATAATATATATTCTTTCCAGTAATATATATAAAAATACTTGTTAATTAAACATTTATATTTGAAAATAAAATCATAAATACATTTAAAAGGTGGACTTAGAAGTATATTAATATAGAGGGAGAGAAAATTATTTTCAAACTATTATGCCAAAGGTAGTAAAGGAATAGATTAAAAGATTTCATTACTTAAATCCCTTTATCTCATTTTTAAATGTCATAGAGGGGAGAATAGGATAATAAGAAAATAAAATTTATTTAAAAATAAAAATTTAAAGAGCAAAATATAAATAAATGTCATAGCAAAATTAAAAAGCAAGTAATAAGCTTGGAAGAAATCTTTACAAGATGTGTATAAGGCAAAGGGTTAAAAATTTTTTTGGCATTACCAGGCGTGGTGGCTCACCCTTGTAATCCCAGCACTCGGGAGGCAGAGGCAGGAGGATTGCTGAGTTCAAAGCTTGCCTGGGCTACATAGTGAGCTCAAGGCCAGCCTGAACTACAAAGTGAGACCCTGTCTCAAAAAAAAAAATTTGGCATGACAAGATTCTAGAAGTTTAAAAAAAATTTGAATGCCATAAATAAAAGAACACAGAGGACATTACTAGGAATTCACAATAGAATAACTCCACATTCTATTAAAGATAAAGAACTTTCTTTAGGCAGGTAGATATATATATTTAGAAAGACATATATATGTATTACATAGAAATGTGTGAAATGATATACTTTGCATATTAAATGATATCACTGTTAATACTGAATATCAGTAAAATATAAAGAAAGGGACACTGTCATAACTTGTGTGCAGGTGGTGGTGAGGGAGAAGTAATTTGATATAACATGCCCAAAGAGCAATTTGGCAACAGGTACTCAGACCTTTAAATGTAACTGCCTCCCTTTAACCTGGCAATTCCATTTCTAGCAATTAAACCTAAGGAAATAATTAAGAATGTGTACAAAGATTTTGCTGAAATGATGTTCATCAAAATATCATTTCTAAAAGCACACCTAGATTGCTCTTCTTCCTTGTCTGCCGCCAAGGGAGAAGGAGCCATGGGGGGCGGAGGATTCAGTGATTCGGAAGAAGAAAATTAAGCAGGATGCTTCCCAAGGATAACGACATTAGAAGAGAGAGTTCTGCACGATTACAGAGTCTTGAGATGCCCTTTAGCAGAACAAGGTGTAAAACTTATGCCAGCAGGGTGATTTGAATCTCAAGGCAGACCTGTTGCTGATTGTTGGCAGGAAATAAACCCTCCAAGTTTGAAACCTCTGACTTGCGTGGTACCCATATTTTACTTGCTCATCCACCAAATACTTACTGAGCAACTACTTTGTGCCAGATGCTGTTGTAAGCACCCGAGAGGGATGGAGAGATGGAAATGTCCAGAAGATGGATGGGTAAGTGCTAACAAAGACACGAAAGCAAAAGCAGACTGCAAGTCAGACGTAAGGTTACCTTGATGTCTTCCCTATGCCCTCACTACCATCCCTCTCAGCGGATAAACCTGGCACTGGTGGGGACAGCTCCCAGCTTCCTCAAAGAGCAAGAAGATTCTGATGAGATGCAAATGAAAACAACATTGAGATTCCACCTCACTCCACAAAGAATGGCTGCGATCACAAAGTCAACCAATGATAAATGCTGGCGTGGCTGTGGGGAGAAAGGAACCCTTCTACACTGTTGGTGGGATTGCAGACTTGTGCAACCATTGTAGAGATCTGTGTGGAGATTTCTCAGAAAACTAGGACTACGGGTCCCATTTGACCCTGCTATACCCCTGCTAGGAATATACCCAAAAGAATTTAAAAACTCACATTGGAAAGACAGATGTACACCCTTGTTCACAGCAGCTCAGTTCGTGATAGCTCAATCTTGGAAACAACCCAAATGTCCATCAACTGGAGAGTGGATA